>JAJGRW010001131.1:0-169752 GCA_025461045.1 Carex parvula | reverse complement strand
TATATACCCTTCAACTTGTCTTGAGTTCTTATTTATCCCTCTAGAGTTGAATATATTCTATATACCCTCCAACTCTTCAACACATTTTTTACTTCTCCATGACAATAATAATTTTTTTTTATCCCAGTTAAATAATATAAAAAGTTCACAATTCATATTTAGTTTATAAAAATGGACGAAATTACCCCTAAAAGTTAAAGAACCCCAATTGTTTCTTTCTCTCCATTGTGTATCCACCAGTGAAACTCCCTATCGTCCTGCGTCTCACTGTCTCTGACATTGTTTCTTTTAGAAGCTATTAATTCGCTCGCTCCAACACTCTCTTCTCTTATGACTTCTCTTCTCGATAATAATTTTGATTAATCTTCACTCTCCAAACTTGCGATCTAACGTCCATCAAAGCGGACTGAATGGGACTCGTCAGATTTGACATTGACGATAATCAAATTGAAGATGCTTGTTATCTCCAAAATGCATACGAAGATTCTCGATGTTTCCAATTCAATTGAGTCTTAGATTGGTTGGTGAGTGGTTATTTGATTAGAGACCTACACTTGATGACCAATTCAGTTTTTATAAAACTTTTGCATCGCCATTAATTTCTTAATTAAATTAACTTCTTGCTCTTTGAGATAGAAAAAATGAAGTGATGGTAATACTATTGGGCATTAACTAAACATGAGTGCACTACAGCTATGATTAGTCTTGCACATTTTATGGTCTGATACTGATAGCCCTATAACACATATGTCACATGCTTCCTGGTAAGGTTTATGGGTTTTCAATTAATTAGCTCAAGAGCTAAATTTTTTTTGTAAATTCATCTCACAATAAAGTAATCAATTTAGTTGGTAATATATTGTCATTCATCAAATATATACCGGGCAAGAGCAGAATACTGATGTAAGCATTACATACCATACTGATGTAAGCATTACATTACCATTACCTTACATCAATATATTGTCATTACATTACCATACTGATGTAAGCATTACATTACCATACCGGAGCAGAATACTGATGTAAGCAGATACTAGTTGGTAAATCACTAGTAGTAGGTATTCTTTTTTTTGCGGAGAAAAATTAAATAGTCTGAAAGCATTACATTACCATACTGAAAGAAATAGAGGAAATTAAGTACGTACTGCTATCTGAAACTGAAAGGTCCTAGAAAAACTAACTTGAAACATAAATTCCTAGAAAAACAAAAGAAATTAAAGTAAGAAATCATCTAAGTGCCAGCCCCTTTCCATTTTTAAAATAAGTTGAAAAGGTGGGGTCTCCTTACAACTGCACTAACTGCTTGACATGACAACCTTGTTGTTTACCAGTAAACATTCCTTCTCCTTGTCTGACATGTTTTATGACCCATGCAGGCGAAGTATAAAGCTTTAAAGGAACAGCATGCTGGGGAGGATATTGTCTGATGAGGCGTTGTGGGAGCTTGCTGCTGAAGGGGAGGACCGGCGGGGAAGGATGTTCGGCTTTGGCAACAAGGCTAGGATATGCAAAGCCAACAAGAATTGGAGGCCAAGGAGGCATCCCGAATGGATCCACCGAGGAGCACGGCCACCTCTGCTGAGAATGCCAGAAAAACCTTCCAAGAATCAGAGGTTGCTAAGTTAGTTGCTGAGAAGATATCGGCTGAACGTCACAACATTTGCTCAGGAGATAGAAAAACAAGAGGAACGACACAGAGCCGAAATGGCAGGTGTCCGGAAAACAGAATGAAAGACATAATGCATGTATCGAGGCACTCTTCCAGGCAACAGGAGCAAGCCACCGGTATTTGGTGTAAGTACCCAGTTCTGTTTTGCATTCCAACAAATAAAGTTCTATCTTCAAATTGTGAAATATTAAATACTTACTAAGTTTATTTGATTTTTAGGGGGAGCCGTCAAACAGTCAACATGCTGCTGGAGACAATAGTGGTGAATCGGTATGTGTGAAGGATGTAGCCCGTTTAATTTAGTCTAGCAATTATAATTAATGCCTTTACATGTGGGATGAACAGTGTAGTATTTGTTGTAACTATGTTTGTTATGTTGTTTTAAGTAGGATGTGAATCTTGACGATTAAATTTTTTAAATAGGCTTTGTGCCACAAGTAGGATGTGAATCTTTATTGTGCTCAACAGTAATCAGGCAGTGAATCTTTATTGTGCTTAACAGTAAGTAGGATGTGGTGTATTAAATGTTCATTTTATGTTTTAATTACCAGGCCTTCTGTGATTGGTATATGTGTAGTACACGATTTGGGGTAGTACATGATGTAGGGATTGGTATATGTGTAGTACCAATCTGGGATTATTGGTATATGTACAGCAATTCTAATTATGAAGCGTACAAATAGGGTGCGCAACAAAAGCTTGTTATTCCTGCATATGGATGTATTATTATTTGCTATGGTATTCCGACACAAATACCAGTTGACCTCTTGCTATAGTCTAAATTTGCTCCCACCAACTCAAAAGCTTTCGTTTTTGAAAACCTTTTGCGACACAGAGCCGCCGCAATGTGACTCCCGTGACCTTTTTTCCAGATCTCTCTCTCTCTCTCTCTTTTTTTGAAAAATCCTGGCAGTGGCTGCCTAGGCGAGATCTCTCTCTCTCTCTCCGTCCCTCCCTCTCCCTCTCTCTCCATCCGGCTTACTCAGCTGCTTCTCTCTCTCTCAAAGATAATCGCCAACTTAATTACAGTGAGTATTCGGAGGAACAGGTTCGTATACAGCTCTATCTCTTTCCTTGAGTTTTATAAATTTATTGTTCCCGATTTCAATAATTAGTAGAGAATGTAAGAAATGCATGTTATGCCCCTGTCAATTTTCTGGTAAACCGACCCATCCTCAACTGTCACCTCCACTGTTACTTGTTCTCAACTGTCACCTCCACTGGTAAACCTTAATGATTGTAATTTTCTACGACTCGGACCAACTCGATGTAACGTATGCATAACCCCAAAATGATTTCAATTCAATTAACTCCGGTTCCAACTACACAATGGCCTCAAAATGCATTGTTTCATTATCTTGGACATGTCCTCAAACTGCCCCTGTACAGTGTTGATATTAACTCACACCTTTAATTGGATTGTTAAATAGGGAAAAAAACATGCAATTTCGTCGATGGATGTACGGCACTAGACAAATTCCGGGTGGGGGTCTGCACAAAGATTGGGTTGAAGTGTTCCTTGAGGCTGCTTTATCCAAACCATCTGATGTGACCGTTGACGATGATGGAAGAAATGTATCCCGTGTCCATGTAAAAAATGTGGAAACCTGTTCAGGAGAGATGGGGATACCGTCGCTGTACACCTTTATAAGTCGGGCTTTTGCGCCCTATATAGTGTTTGGCACAAGCATGGGGAGGGGGATACACCCGTTCAACCTGATTTAAGCTCTAATAGCATGGATCCAAGGGAAGAGATGGTAAGGGCAATTGCTGGTCCGGACTTCAATTGGGAGGAACAGTCACCGACTGGAGCGGCTGAGAAGTTCTTCGACATGATAGAGGCTAATAAACACCGCTATGGAGAGTGAACGCGACTGGTGAACTCATGTGCGAATCACAAACCGTTTTGTCTTGTGTGACACAAGCCTTGGCGTTGAAGTCGGAGCACCAACTAAGTCAAAAATGCTTCAATGGGATGTTAGGCCTCATTAAGAGCACGCTACCTTCTAGTGAGAATATGCCGGATAATTTCTACCAAGCGAAGCGTTTGATTGACGGAATGGGCATGGAACATAAGAAAATTGACGTGTGCCCAAACTTTTGCATGCTATATTACAAGGAGAGGGCGAGAAAGACACAATGTGATGTTTGTGGCGAACCAAGGTACAAGCCGCCGGGACCCAATCGCAACACAAAACAAGTCCCCCAAAAGCAACTTCGTTACCTACCTATCACGCCAAGATTGCAAAGGCTTTACATGACCAAATCAAATGCGGTACATATGACGTGGCATAAGAACGGCAAGCGTGAGAAACCCGGGATTATGGTGCACCCGGCTGACGGTGAGGCATGGAAGCATTTCTCATCAAAGTATCCGGAGTTCGCTAAGGAGGTTAGAAATGTTGTATTAGGGTTAACGACGGATGGGTTCATGCCATTCAACTCGAGTGCAGCGCCATATTCGTGTTGGCCGGTATTTGTCTTTCCGTATAACCTACCACCTGGAATGATAATGAAAGAGGACAGCATGTTTCTCGCGCTTGTCATACCGGGACCGAAGCACCCTGGTCGTGACATAGACATTCTACTAGAACCTTTAATCAATGAATTGAACAAGTTGTGGGATGTTGGTGAAATGACATGGAATGCATCTAGAGAAGAAAATTTCAACATGAAAGCAACACTTCTTTGGACGGTGAGTGACTATCTGGCTTACGAGATGCTATGCGGGTGGGGTACAAAGGGTAAATTGGGGTGTTACTATTGCCAAGGCGCAACAAAGGCCTTCCAACTATCACATGGTGGGAAAGCATGCTGGTTCGATGCTCACAGGTGCTTGCTGCCTCCAGATCATCCGTTTCGTCGGGATAAAAAAAATTTCATTAAAAGCAGAGAAGAGAGGGATGGGCCACCACCAAGATTGACGGGAGATCAAATACTCGAGGCAGTGAATAGACTAGGTGAGATGGAATGGGGTAAAACTAAGAAATTAAGTCAGTTTGAGGGTTATGGTGACACTCACCATTGGCAAAAGAAGAGTATCTTTTGGAGTTTGCCCTATTGGAAGGACAACCTCTTGCCACACAATATTGATATGATGCATACGGAGAAGAATTTCACGGAAGCTTTGGTTAACACACTTTTAAGCATGGGAAGCAAAACAAAGGATAATGAAAAAGCTCGAAAAGATTTGGCTCTCATTTGCAATCGACCCAAACAGCACCTAACCCCATGTAACAAAAATCCGGGAAAGATGAAAAAACCGAAGGCACCATTTGCACTATCACAAGATGACAAGAAGCTGGTTCTAACTTGGCTCAAAGACAAAGTCAAGTTCCCCGATGGCCACGGATCAAATTGGTCAAGGTGTGTCAACCTAACAACTAACACCCTAATTGGGATGAAGAGTCATGATTACCATGTGTTCATGGAGCGCCTTCTCCCCGTTGCATTTTGGGATTTTGTCCCTGAACCCGTATGGGATGTACTGTGTGAGGTTTCAAGCTTCTTTAGAGAGATCTGTGCCAAAGAACTTGATCCATCTCGTATTGACCAATTAGAGAGAGATATTATCGTCACAATTTGCAAAATGGAAAAAATCTTCCCGCCAGGTTTCTTCAATTCTATGCAGCATCTTGTGGTACATTTGGCACATGAGGCTAGAATGGGTGGGCCAGTGGGGTCTCGATGGATGTATCCATGTGAAAGGTGCGTTGATTTCTCAATTGCTATTTAATTAAATTACTAAAATCTTTTGATGTAACATATTACCTAACTCAAACGCACTGTTGCAATTAAAGGCGTAACAAAGAACAACGGCTGAGAGTGACCAACAAAGCACGTGTTGAGGGTTCAATCATCGAGGCTACCATAGTCAAAGAGATTTCCACCACTTCCAGATTATATTTCGAAGATTTATCACTGAATGGCCCTAAAGGAGCTGACAAAGGTAACACTTCGAGGGGAAACATTTCGATTTTTAACAGAACTGGCCGTCCCATTGGTAGGGAGAAGCGAAGGACACTAATTGACGATGAATTTAAAGCAGCACACAATTATGTCATCTTCAACTGCCCGGAGATCCGTGACAAATACTTAGGGTAAAATATTATTATTTATCACTTCAATGATTTCATAATATACAAAAGTTCCAAATAGAAGGGCTGAACTGCATTTCCAATTTCATAATATTCATGCTCAACTTCATTTGTTATTTTTCACTTAATTAAAATTTTATTACTATCTTGCCAAATGTAGTGAGTTTGATGCAGCCATGCTCAACTGCGGTACAACCCCACAACTTCTTTGGAAAGCACGTCAAGATCTGTTCTCAGAGTGGTTGCGCCATAAGCTAATGCACGACCGCGAATGCGACCCAAACGTTCGAAAGGCAGCAATCAAACCATAAAACGAGCCAGCTGTTACGAAGGGTACGAAATCAACAGTTACCGATATCACACTGAATCGCATGGGCGAGACATGTATTCAAGAAATAGCGGGGTTTGCTTCAAAGGAGAAACAGAATCAGGTGGCACGCCACATGAATACTATGGAGTCCTCGAAAAAGTCATTGTGCTCTCATATGAAGGAGGCAACAAGGTGGTTCTCTTTTGGTGTTATTGATTTGATATAACAAACGATGTAAAAGTTGATCATCAACATGGGATTGTCGAGGTTAAACATGAATCTCAACTGAAAACTAATGACTCATTTGTATTGGCATGTCAAGCAGTCCAAGTGAGCTATCTTCCTTATGCTTCTCCGGACCGTGAAAGACAAAAATGGTGGGTTGCGTTCAAATCATCCCCGAAGGGTCAGTTTCATGACGAGGAAGACGATGCAAACCTCGAATATTACCAAGAGGAAATGTCAGAAGATCACATCGAGGTTTCGGACGGACCAGGTTTTGATTGGGATAATACCGTCATTCGAGAAGATGAGTTCGACCTAGTTGACGATATCATGGAGGTCTCACAACCAATTCTGACTGAATGACGGCCCCCCGATAGAGCAAGGTGATGAAGACAATGACATGGAGCAAGCTCAACAAGAAGCTTATTGGGGGGACTTTTATGAATCTGAGGAGGATGGTTTTTAATTGGTACGTAGTCACATTTTTAAAATTTCTCCTACTACATGCTTAGTTAGGGACTTAATTGAATAATGGTAGGGGCAAATTTTACATTCAAAACCAATGAAATCAAGCCCCATTATATATATATTTAGTTTGCATTTTGACACACATTTAGTTTGCATTTTCTGTCGCTTACTGATTTTTACTACAGCGATGTACAGTCCACAAGTTCCTTTCGTATTTGAATCTCACTCATTCAAATACCAATGAAAATAAAGGCAATAGCAAGTTATGCTATGCAGATTTTATACCCAATAGCAAAGAAAAAAGAAGATTTTGCCATTTGTTCTATTTTCTCTTATGGAGCTCTTGTTACATCAATTGCCCCAATATATATATTGTCAGGTAGCAAGAACATTAGTAAAATTACCAATTAAATCAAGTCTCCACACAGCACAGCATAAGGGAAAAATGTGAGGTAAATTTCCAAGCACAGCAAGCACAGCAATGTGTGCCCAAAATAATGTAGTATTAGGGTTTTATACTGAAAAAACATAATGTAGCAAGCACAGCAAAGGGAGGAACCATAATTTTGGATCAAGTAGAGATTAATAGATGATCTCATGTTTGCATGGTCCTTTTCAATTAAACCTATCAGTTGCTTAGTATTAACTCTTTGCATCAGCATTTAATTAGTTGTCAGATGTGGTCCAACCAAAGGGAGGAACCATAATTTTGGATCAAGTATTAATTGAAATACCAGTATGCATTTCAAGCATGCATTTGCAAGTATTCATTGACCTACCAGTATGCATTTCAAGCATGCATTTGCAAGTAAACCAAAAGAAAAAAAGAATACATTGCTAAGCAAGCAAAAGGCCAGAGGCCGTGCCAATCTGATGTAGGCAAATTTTAAATATTTATTAAAGATTTTTTTCATCATGTCAGGGGCTGTGCCAATTTGATGCATACGCGATCGGGTTTCAGCTTGTATGTGAGGTCAGCGTATTTTCTTAGTTTGTTGTTCTTTTTTTCTGTCATTATATGCTCAATTCCTATATATATCTTGTCAGTCCCACGAATGTAATTATGCCTTTTAGTCCTTATTATGTTAACATTTTTTATAATTGAATCTAATTTGCTCATAACAGTGGGCTTGCAGTAGGGAACCAAATACATTTAAAAACAATTGTAGTTTAACAAACCAACAAACAAAAACCTCACAAACATCATTCAACAGATATGGAACGGTTACATAGATAAAACAGCATACAACATAGAGTAACAACATAAACAAATAATATATAAAAACAGTCACAATTATGAAAACCAAAATCATCAAATACTAACAAAGAAATTACCCCATCCCTAGGGTTATAATAGTAAAAAAGGTTAATTTCAAACCAAACTAATCCTCTTGACCCTCTCGTGGGCATCTCTTCTTCTTATCAGGGAAGTATCTAACCCGGTGCCCGTTATTGTTTTTGTCCGCATTTTTCCAAACCCTCTTGCTCCTCCTCAGTCCCAAACTCACAGGCTCTCCTGGTGGGCCATAAGGGTAACCGCGAGGGCTCTGTTCATACCAATCCACTTCTTCGTCCGAAGAGCCAATTTCATGCACTGGAGGATCTGGTACTCGCCATTCAGAGCCATCTCCAGGCTCCTTCACCACTGGCCTATTATAGATTACGACCTCTTCATCCCCTTGCGCATTATTAGGATTTACATGATTCGGATTTGGAGGATTAGGATTAGTGTTTGAAGGATTAGGATTAGGATTAGCATTTTCCATTCTATTAATCGTTTTTTTTTAATTCTGATCACACTTTTTATTTTGTGTTTGTTGCAGAATGGAAGATTATGGTGGAGAAGACAGCCAACAATGCAGCAATTAAATAGTAGAAACCATAAACCCTTCATTGCCCAAAGAATTTGCACAGCCACCCCTTCACATGCCCTTGCCATGCACCTCTTCGCCAGAAATGCTCTTTTGTGTTAAGCCAACCAAAGTGAACTGAATTAATGCTTCTCTTTTGTTATTAATGAGTACACATTAAATTTTTGGTTTCACATTGATGAATTAGTTTCATTTATGTAATATCAGATACCTTCTCTTTAACATGGTTACATATCAGATTCCTTCTCTTTAAATTTCGGGTTTCATTAAAGCAACTTGACTGTTGTCATTTATATTACTATTTCGCATTTAAGGGAATATCAAATATAATATATGGGGCTATATTCTTATTGTTGTACATGGTACATAATTTTTCAGCAAATGTTACAAAAATAACAAAAATCATCCAAAGGGCGGTTTTCAACCAGTGACCACTGAGATATGGACCCCCTTGAACAATTTTACAGATATTGTCTTATAATATAACAAAAATATATAAACCGAAACTTAAAAAACATTAGCAACGGTGCCTCATGCAAATGGTTAGGACTTTTACAATAAAAAAATATAAAATGAAACTGAACAACAATTGCAACGGTGTCTCTTGCAAATAGTTAGGACTGTTACAATGAAATAAATAAACCAAACCTAAAACAACATTAGCAACGGTGACTCATGCAAATAGTTTTCACCTTTATAATTAAAAATTACAAACTACAACTTAAAAACATTAGCAACGGTGCCTCTTGCTAATAGTTAGGCATTTTACATTAAATTAATATAAACTGCAACTTAAAAACAATTGCAACGGTCCCGCTTGCAAATAGTTAGAGCTTTTGAAATATAATAATATAAGAAATAAACTTTGAATCATTTGCAACGGTGACTCTTGCAAATAGTTAGGGCCTTCACAATAAAATAATAAAAACAGCATCTTAAAAACATTTGCAACGGTGCCTCTTGCAAATAGTAATGTCTTTAGAATATAATAATATAAAAAAGAAATCCAAAAACAATTGCAACGGTGCCGCTTGCAAATAGTAACACAATTCACAATAAAATAATATCAGCCGTGTTTGGGGTGGGTATTATTATTTGCAAGGGCCAATAGGAGACATTAGCAAGGGGATTCATCACATATTTGCAAGCGTGATTACTTGCAAGGGCCTCCCGTTGCAGTTATATTAATTTAATCAGAAAACCAAAATCTTTTGCAACGACCCTTCCTATGCTTGCAACAAACACTTGCTCCCCTTGCAGTTACCAGAGATTCTAGTAGTGGTTAATGTTATAATACATAATCAGTACTTTCTTTAACTGCTTACCTTAGAAAAATGGGATCTCCAATAATTTAGTTAAGACATTTATTAAAACAAATTTTTCTTATTGTATAACAGGAGCCTGGTTCGAGTAAAATCTAGATCTTGTGATGGCTTTATCATATCTTGCTTCATTCACGATCTCCTACGGGATCTTGCTATCCAAAAAGCCAAGGAGGACAACTTTCTTGTGGTGTATTCACATCCAGATTGTGATCAACAAAGCTTGAGTTGGGCGTGTCGTGTGGTAGTTCACCATCCAGATTGTGATAAACTCGTGATGAGCCAAAACCTCCACACTCTGTTGTGCTTTCATGATAAAATCATGCCAAATTGCTCTAAGCAAAAGCTGCTCAAAGTGGTAGGCACTGAAGGCATGTATATGGATAGTATAAATGTCGGAATGTTTGAAGGATTAACTCAGTTAAGATATCTGAAACTTACTGGGGTGCTAAGTGACAAGTGTAGTACTGGACGAGATGACAAGTATGGGAAAAGATACTTGGAGAAAGTGATAGGCACCATGAAGTGTATACATACCCATAATCTCAGAGTAAGTGTACCTGTTGGGGGATTGGTAGATAATTTTCCAGATTGTGCATGGAACATGAAGACACTGAGGCTTATTTGGACCGGATTCTTGGGTCAAGAACTACCACCATCAACAGAACTACCAAATTTGCAAACACTTACAAAGGTTACTACCAATGAATCATGGAAAACTGGGTTTCCTCATCTACCCAATTTACGTACATTAGATTTAGAGCACAAATCATGTTCATGGATGGTAGTTGCCTCTTTCCTTGGCACATTAAAGAACCTGATCTCTCTCAACCTAACCGGTTCTTTTCCAGGAGACATATTTGATATGAGGGACTACCCATTTTATCAGAATCTACAATATCTACAATTATGGGCTATAAACTGTCAGGAGACTCCTAATGAAAGGGTCATTGATGTTGTCATGCTACCTCCTCACCTAATTTATCTTTGCATTAGTAATTGCCAATTCCAGCAAGATGTAATGCCGGTACTGGAGAATCTACACTGCCTCAAGAGTCTCAGACTATGGCGAGTCAAAACTAATCGAAAAATGAGATGTTCAGCTAAAGCCTTCAACCAATTAGAAAAATTGTGGATTGAAAACATTACCGTGCTAGAGGATTGGGAGATTGAGGAGGGGGCCATGCCCATTCTTAAAAAACTCAGTATTTGGGGATGTAAAGAATTGTGTGTTCCTCAGGGGCTACGACACCTAACTAACCTTCGAGAATTGACATGGGCGATGAATGGCCATGAGGTTAAGGAAGATGAGGTCCGCAACTTGTGCAAACATGTGCCTTCACTTTATATACACTGTTGATAGAGCCATGGACTCTAGTCAATGCATATTTTACTCCTCCAAGGCTACAATTTCATATTTGGCATTGTATTCTCTTAATTAAACTTCTTGTATATATACATGTGTGCTTTGCATTTTTAATTTAATTACTAATGTTTTTATTTTCTTTTTCTTTGAGATAAATTAATAACATAGTTAAAGATTGTATGTTTCATGAGTTTTCCCACATGGAGCAAATAAAATCATCCTGGGAATACGTACTGTACTAAATTATGAAGTATACGACTGACAAAAAACAAGCAAACGATGGGATTTTTTTTTATAAAACGTCAATTAAAAAAAAAATCAAGAAACGGGTTGATTACTTCCCAAAGTACAAAAACCATCACAACAGAGAAAAAAATTCAGTTACCTTATGGGTAACCGAAATTTTTTTTTTTGTTACCTCTTTGTACAAAAGGCCACACCTCACGATCCCACAAATTTATTTCGGTTACCATCAAATTTTTCTTTAATTTTTTGTTTACACTCCCGGTAACCGATTTCTTTTCGGTTACCACCAATTTGGCTAATTTGCTCATTTACAAAAGATGGTTTATTTCGGTTACCAACAACTTTTTTTTTTTTACACACACACTTCCCGGTAACCAAAATTTACAATGTAACTTAGAGTTGAAAGTTACTCCCCGGTGACCTTATTATTTTTTTTTGTTTTTTTATTAACCAGAGTTGAAATTAAAATCTAAATTAGTAAAATTGTATAATTAATTATTTTGCTGTAATTATTAAATTTATTGAAAATATAGTTTAACTATGTTAATGTGTAAAAGGTTACAATAAATTTTACGATTTACTAATTTACATTGTAAATTTAAATTCTAAAAAACTTAATAATTATAGAAAATTAAATAACTAAGCTATTTTACTAATTTACATTGTAAATTTAAATTCTAAGAAACTTAATAATTATAGAAAATTAACTAACTAAGCTATTTTACTAATTGACATTGTAAATTTAAACTTAAAAAAACTAAATTTACACTACAAAAATTAAGCAAACTTTTTTTAAACTACATATTAATAAGGTATCCATAAAATTAAATTTGTAGTGTAAATTATCTACATATTAATTTAATTAGGAAAGAGAGAGAAAAAGGTTAGTGGAGTAGAAGGGGACAAGGGTTAAAAGTGGGGGTAAGTGGAGTGGGGATATGGTGAGGTAAGTGGAAATGCACATGGGGTGCTAACCGAAAATTTCATTCGGTTACCACAACATATTAGTCTAATTTGTGCCCCATTTGAACCTGATCAAATAAGTCAGAAACATAAACATCTGACTTATTCCCTAAGGTCTAAAAGGTCTCAATTTTGCAGTCAATTATTCATTTAAAATCACACAAAATAGCCAGCATAAAAATAGAAATTAATTACCTTATAGTAATAAAAGCTAATTCAACTAGAGGTATAATACAAGTGTTCAGTAAAATTCAACATTGTGGAATAATTGTTAAAATTGCTGTTGTAACAATTTCTTTTGTAATTTCTTTTTTAATTTATATAGAAAATAAAAAAAGTAAGAAATAAAGGAAAATTTTGTTGGGTAAATGGGCAATTGTTCCTTCTTTTATTTTTAAAGAAAGTCAAGAAATAAATGAAAATTTTACAAATCATTAGTGTGAATATTGTTCAATATCTTCTAGCGCTTTATAGATGTTGTCGGTTTTTTTTTTTCCATTAAAATATTTTATTCTTCATTTTCTGAATAATTAAAACAAAGCGAATTTATACCCGATCAGTGAATAAAATCCGCTGTGACTCCTTCAATGATTTAATCAGTGAAACAAATAATTGAGATGAATTTTCACCTTATCATTTCAACAAAATCCTCTGGCTCGCATGGGCACGATTGTACTGATATCAAGGACAACAGTGTGTCAAGGTTGGGATTTTTTTTATAAAACGTAAATAAATAAATAAATTACAAAACAGATTGATTACTCCTCAAATTACAAAAATCATAAAAACTGAAAAAAATTTGGTTACCCCTTGCCACACCGTCCCAACACCACAAATTTAAAATTTCATTAAAAATTCAAATTTAATAAATATAAGGTAATCCAAATTTATATTCGGTTATGGTGATTAAATATTCAAAATATGTGGGGTAACCGAATTGTTTATTCGGTTATGGTGATTATATATTTAAATTTAATTAAATTTGAGGGTAACAGAGTTTTGGTGGGGTATTATAATTTGTTTACTCGAATAATTAATAAAAAATTCAAAATTCGGTAACCGGTTAACAAAATTAATAAAAAAAATTCAAAATGTGTGTAACCAAAAAAAAACTTTGGTGTGAAAGATGGAGCAAGGGTAATCGAGAATTTTTTTTTATTGGGGCAAGGGTAACCGAAATTTTTTTCTCGGTTTTTATGGTTTTTTAAAATTTGAAGTTAATCAACCCGTTTTTAATATTTTTTTTAATTAAGTGTAGAAACAAGACTCAAGCAAGGAAAATAACTTTGAGGGTGTTCAGCAGCCCTACTTAAGATGGTGGGGATTAAAACTTTAATTCATGCTAAGGAGCACTTATTCGGTAAGATAGTAGAATTAAGAATGGAGACTTAATACAAGTAAAATATATATTGTAGTATGTAAAGACCTAAATACCGTGCTCCTTTACATTTTTCTTTTCATTTAATATAATTATCCTCTCCAACATATGACACACATTTTAGTGTAAATAATTATATTTATCTAAAGTTAATAGTTAATACAGAGGGAGATCATAATTAATAGTTAATACAACAAACAAATATGATGATAAAAATTCATACAATTAAAAACACAATAATAATAAAGATTCATATCACATAAATTTAAATATCGAGAACAAATTTAAAAATTACAAAGAATCATTTCTCTCTGACATTTACAAATTACAGTGAGTCATTACAGTGATCATAATTAATAGTTAACCCGTACCAGTGTCAAAACAGACCCAAATAGGATAAGTTCATACCGGTACTTGATACTACCCAAAATTATGCCATAAATCATCAATTAAGAAAAAATATAAACTAAACACAATCAAAGTTTTTTTTTTTTTAAGTTAGTGCATCTCAAAGCGCACACACACGCACACAAAAGATTCTTTTAGCTGAGATCTGATACTAGCACCTCAAAATGTTTTAAAGAACTAAATATAAACTAAATATACTAGCGGCACAAAAGAGACAGTATGGAAATCAATTGTTGTAAAGAACGATTAAATAAACTAAATATAAACCAAATGTAACAGTATGGACTGCAGAAAAACATCAATTGTTGTAAAGAACCAACAAGAAAATTTCATTCTTCTGTTGTTAGAACCTCACTGTAACAGTATGGACTGCTCAAATGTTGAAACCTGAAAATTTTACAAAGAAGACCTTGTAAACATTCACAATTGTACACATATCAGCATGGGATCTAAGTGCACAGCCATATAATTGAAAGACAGATAAATTGATGAACTGGTACTAGTCAGTGGAACCTCAATAATTGAACGACATACAATTGTGAATTAATTTCATATAATTGATTGGAGATACTTCATAACTCTCACAATGAAATTAATATATATACTGGTAATGTAATACTTCAAGGAAATGTGAAATAATGATTTGCTTGGAGATACGCCATAACAACCTGCTGTATTGGGAATGCTAAACAACAAGCTTTGTCACAATCAAATTAATTCACATATCAATCCCTCACAAAGAATTAATCAATCAGAGAAGGGATCAATAACATTCAATCACAGCACATAATTAAAAAAGGAGTTCATCACCCCGAGCAACACACATAAAAAAAATAAAATAAGAACAATTTGGTAGTGACCGTTGAAATCAAAGATCCATTAGAGGGAGAAGAAGATGAGGGCAATGTGGTCAGGGGCACTGGGCAGCTTCATTTAAAAAATAGTGACTCTGCAACTGGGCCCCAGGAAACTAAGGGAGAGACCGGCGAGAAGAAAGGATTTGGCATTGACAAACCGGTCCCACTCAGTCAGAAAAAGAGGCGAACTGGACGAGGAAACAGAGGGGATTAGAAACGAACCGTCTAGAGAATCTCCAGAGTTAGTTAGCGAGTTTTTTTTAGAAAAAAAAGGGCTGCCAAACATGTACTATATATGTTGAACGAGGTTTCAATGTACTACAATGTATTAATAAGATGAGATAAGTGAACTGATTCTTGGTCTCAATTTTCAACTCAATTATTAATTTAAAATCACACCATAAAAAAATCAGAAGTACTTTTGATGTAGAATCTAATTTAATTAGAGGTATAATATGGTGATCAGTAAATTAATTCAACATTAAAAATAATTGTTAAAATTACTCATGTGATTATAGTCTTTTATAATTTTAGAACTGAACATACTCTTATTTATATAGAAAATAACAAATATTTGAATATTTGAGAATAAAGGAAGAAATAATGAAAACTTTGTTGGATAAATGGGCATTTGTTCCGTCTTCTCTTTTTGAAAAAAAATTAACAAATTATTAGTGAGAATGCTTCAATATGTTCTAACGCTTTATGCTGTTGAGTTGGTTTCCATACAATATTTTATTCTTCATTTTTATAACAAAACGAGGCGAATTTATACCTGATCAATCAATAAATTCTTCTGTGACTTTCAGTGATTTAATTAGTGAAACAGGTACCTAACATGAATTTTGACCTTTTCATTATAACCCGCTACATTATTTTAGATAAATATTTGAAATAATTTCAACTAATGAGAGGGCCCTTAGTAGGAATGTCACCATTGCCAATTGTTCATACTAATCGTGATAAGTTATAAGAGTGAGGCTATGGTGCATAGCGAATATTGGTCCATACTACGAATCAATATCTCAATTTTTAATTAAAGTTCAAACAATTGATCTGAACCGTTCAATATTATCTCCATATGAAAATGCACTTGTAGATTAAATTTTACATTTTTTTAGTTTTTTTTACTATTTCTTAGATAGATAGGAAATCACTTGATCTAAAAATTCTAGACTATTTAAAAGTAGTGATTTTCTACCTATATAGAAATATAGTAAAAAAAATCTAAAAAATATAAAATTTAGCCTGCAAGTACAATTTCAACTACTTGCACTTTGAGATCTTTGAACTTATTGGTGTAAATACACATTTTTTAGTATCAATATATCTGTTGGTGGCAGTTCGCTGCCAACCATAAAAAAAAAAATCAAGATTTTCCACAACTAATACCACGGTACAACTGAATATTCATTTTAGCACATTCACATAATCATTTCCGTGCTACCCATGAGTATAGGTTCTCACAAATTATATAGTGGAATTCTGAACCTGTAAAATCTCATCCTGCACAATTTCATAACAAACGAACACGCCCTTAAAATTACGCCATAAAAGATTAGCATAAAACAAATATAAGTTAGCTTATGGTAATATATAGAAGCTAATTCAATTAGAGGTATAATATAATGATTAGTAAAATTCAACATTGAGAAATAATTGTTAAAATTATTCATTTTATAATTTATGAAATGATGATACCCTTATTTATATAGTAAGTAGAAATTAGAAAATAATTGAAGATTCGAGAAAAATGGAAGAAAAAATGAAAAATTTGTTGGGTAAATGGGCAATTGTGCCTTTTTTTTGTGAAAGAAAGATGCAAATTCTAATATCTTCTAGCGCTTTATGCTGTCGAGTTGGTTTCCATTACAATCTTTTATTCTTTATGTTTACAATAAAAGGAGGTGAATTTATACCTTATCAGTCAATAAAATCCTCTGTGACTCTTTCAATTATTTAATCAGTGAAACGAATACCTGACATGAATTTTCCCTCATCATTTTCAACAAAATCCTCTGGCTCACTTGGGCTATCTATATATTGCACATCTCGTTGGTAACTGATTTTTATTAATCTATCTATTGCATTAAAAATTAAAATCAAATTTTGTGACATTAAATTTGGAATTTTTTTCAAAATCTATCACAGAATTATTTATTTATAGGAATTAATAAAAAATAATAAAGGGTATTGGAATGAGTGCGTGAGATTTTAGAAGGCATAGACGGATCCGGAAAAAAATTGGAGCCGAAAAAAATTTGTTGTTCAAATTTTGAATTGTTGATTGGGAATAAAAATAAAAAAATATTCTAAAAATGTGAGAAAAATTGATAAATTATATCTTAAAGTGAAGGAAAATTTATTTTTAAAAAAAGTTGATACAAAATAGAATCTGATCTCTACCTGCTTTCTTTTCAGTCACCCTACCAAAATCCTTCTCTCCCAACAAGCTGATGTTACAATTGATTCCTTTTTCATTTCCTCCGAATTAATTACCAAGCACCGGAAAAACCACCGAAATTTTTATTAATAGGAAAATAAATAAAAAATATCGACAATGGAGAAGGGATTCGAGAAAATTCGACAAATAAGAAAAATGTGATCGTCTGTAACGTTCAGATAATGTTATAGATCAAAACGTTCAAATTAGCAAAATCACATTAAATACTAATTAACAAAATGCTGGCCGTTTTGGTCTACCATATCCAGACATTTTGAAAAAAAAAAAAAATTCTGAACGTTGGTTTGTACAACGTCCTAATTTCTTGAAATTGATTTTTTCTCTCCAATTCGCCAGAACAACCAAAAATTGGAACATCAATTCTTTTGAAAAATATCTATATCAGTTTCTCAAATAAAATTTAAAAAATCCAAATAACTTGAGCCGCGACAAATTTTTTCAAAAACTTGGAAAATTTCTCTTAGGCTCACAAAATTCCCGCTTTATTTATCTCAAATTGTCAATTCACAAGATTACAAGAAAAATCGAGAACCCATTTCAAACCCAACAATGAATTTCATACCTGCATTGAAATCCCCAATTCCATCACCATTGTGCATCAAATCAAATGGCGACCCGAGTTGATTCTTCTAGTGAGAAAGCATCCACCTTTATGGAAAGAACGCCAGAAGCATCAAGTTTCAAGCTCCTTTCTTTTGATTTATGGAAAGAACGTACGCCAGAATGCTAGAAGCATATCCACCTGATTTTTTTTTTCAAGAAATCAGGACGTTGTACAAACCAACGTTCAGAATTTTTTTTTTTTTCTTTCAAAATGTCTGGACGTCGTAGACCAAAACGGCCAGTATTGAAAAAAAACACAATGCCGAGAGTCCATGGTTAATTAGTGGTTAATGTGATTTTGCTAATATGGACATTTTGATCTATAACATCCTCTGGACGTTACAAACAATCACGTTTTTCTTATATGTCGAATTTTCCTGAATCCCTTCTCAATTGTCGTTATTTTTTAATTTTTTTTCCTATTAATAAAAATTTCGGGAGAAACCAATCACCCTTGCTTTCAAAGTGAAACTGGACATGGCCTTTCTTTATGAAACGGAGAAAATATTCCGAATCGTCCCCTTCAGAATCTATTCATTAATTAACCTTTGAATTGACGCATCCATCAGCGGCCAGTTGAGGCATTTATATTCCTTTCCTTTGGTCATGCCTTTCTCATAATACACCAACATATTTGGTTTCTCACTAGTTTCAGTTGCTAGGTTGAATACAGAAGAGAGATGGCTCAAAGCATTGTAAAGTTTGGACTGAGCAAGCTCACTGATGTTGTAAAAAAGGTTTTACTCCAACATGGCGTTGATGAGCAAGTGGAGACAGTGAGCCATGAACTCGACCGAATTCAGGCTTTTCTAAAGGATGCTGACAAGAAACATATAACAAATGAGAGGCAAAAGCATTCGGTGAAGGAGGTCATTGACACCTTCATCTCAGAGATCCCACAAGAGCAACGACACAAATTTGCTGGCATGATGAAGGCCATGAAATGGATGATGAAGACAACAAAAGAAATACTGGTTGTACTCAATCTTGTCCATGAGATAATTCATCATATCCAGACAAGGATGAATGAGACCGAGGCGATAAGACACAGGTATGTTGGTCTATTCACGGCCTATGTTAATTTTGAGTTAGAGTACTTTGTTCTGTGTTCTCAGTGGAATAGAAAATGTGGAAGGAAACAAAAGGTATCAGAAATTTTCATATTGTTGGAAATAATAAAATTAATTAGTGGTTAAAATATAATAGTTAATGTAAGAACTCTTTACAAGTCTCGTGAATGTACTAGTTAATGTTAAAATTCTCTAGAAGCTATGTTACACATGTTGTAGGCTGTCTTGGAAAGTTGAAAAAATGTACTTAGGAAATAGATAAAGTTAATGAGAGGGTTAAATGCTTTTTAGTGAAGATAGAATGTGTAGAAAGTTCCTATGGGTCTATATAATATACAAGGAGTCTTTTTAATGTAAGAGTAAGAGAACATTGATAATAGAAGTTAAATTTCTGCCAACAAGTTTTATCTCTTCCACTACTAATATATACTAAGTTCATATCAAATACTAATTGGTATCAGAGCCATGGCAAGCTCCGCAGTGACATCATTGGGACAAGTTCCATTTCCGCGTCTTACAAAGAACAACTATGATAATTGGAGTATACAAATGAAGGCCTTGCTCGGTGCACATGACGCGTGGGAAGTAGTCGAAGTCGGCTTTGAAGAGCAGGCTGCAATGGCCAATCAGACAGCAAATCAATTGAAGGTGCTCAAAGAAATCCATATGAGAGATAAAACCGCACTTTACCTCATTTTTCAAGCGGTTGATGAATCTGGTTTTGAGAAGATTGCCAGTGCAACAAGATCAAAGGAGGCATGGGAGATACTTGAGAAGGCATACAAAGGTGCTGAATGAGTCAAACAAGTGTGCCTACAAAAGCTTCGCGGTGAGCTTGAAGCGATGAAAATGAAGGAGACGGAAGGCATGTCGGACTAAAAATATAACTGAATTGTCTAATCAGATGTATACAGGGCAGCTGGCACTTGGGAGCCCTGCGCAACCCTTGGGTGTGGAAGAAGAAGTGAAGATCACTTGTGAATGTTTCTTAGTTTTTGAAAAATACAGGGGCAGATATGCAAAAAGCGCAAGACTTATTTAGTTCTGATTAGAACTGAGTAGAGCTGTTTACTGATTCTCTCTTGTTGGCTGTATGTTTTTAGGCTATGTTGTCTTAGCTTGGTTGGTGCTTTTAAGCTTTGTTTTGATGTTGATTGTATGAACTATATATCTTAAGGTGGTTTTGTGAGAACATTATCAGAGACTGGTACAGCTCTCAGTTAGTTAAATGATTTCATTTTAATGAAATCGGTGTGTATTCCTCACTACTATTAAATAAAAAAAGATATGGACTTTAACTGGTGCATGCCATTATCAATTTTATTGATCTTTAGACAATTAATGAGGCCTTTCATTATCACATGGAATAGTGTGACTGTTTGTGTATGAATCCAGAGAAACAACAAAGTTGGAATGTAACAACTCAACAGATTCGTTCCAGCTAACATGGATAGAAATCTGAATGCACAAATTAAAGATACCGTCATTACTCTGAAAAGTTCTTCAAGGCAGAAGCTTGTTTTCTTGTTGAATAATGTATCTTTCTTCTACCTAACAGTACTAACCTAAGATTAAAGTATGAAACAAATAATTAATTGGATGGACCAAACAAGAAGAAAATAAAGATATAAATTAAGGCAGTAAGGCACAACAAGTCAAATTTATTTTTGCATGGACCAAATCCGCTCATGCTTTTGAGAAAAGGACGACCTCCTGTTCTCTGTTTCAGACTATCAATTCGGAGCGTACGGCTTGCAGTTTTCTCCAGTAGTTGGGTGATTGGTTCGAATCTACTTGTGGTGTTACGGTTCAAGAGGGTACGTGCATCAGTCACTATTCACGGAAGAGAATGAAGAAATAGGCTACATAATGTATGTCTAAGCAACAGTTATGATTTATCAATATCTGTACCCCTTCTCAGAACATTCCACAGCATTTTTTTCCGGTGGAAACCAACCTGGCATGCTGCATATATACATGCCACAAGTAAACGAGTATAAATAAATGAGGAGGGTTCCACTGCACCATTATTTGGTGCACTTAACGTGCACCCAAAACTCATATGGTGCATTTTCAAAGTTCAAATAGTCGATTCGAACCTTCCAACGTGTTCTTCATATTAAAATGTGCTTGGAGACCAAATTTTACATTTTTTGGAAATTTTTTACTATTTTATCAGAATTTTTTAAAATCATCACTTTGCTGAATTTTTTACTATTCATCAAATTATTGTTTAGTTTAATAAAAAATTCTGAAAAAATAGTAAAAAATTTCCAAAAAATGTAAAATTTGGTCTCCAAGCACATTTTAATATGAAGAACACGTTGGAAGGTTCGAATCGACTATTTGAACTTTAAAAATGCACCATATGAATTTTGAGTGCACGTTAGGTGCACCAAATAATTGTGCAGTGGAACCCTCCTCTAAATAAATATGCCATCTCATACCACAATAAAAAGTTGATAGAATCTGATCTCTACCTGCTTTCTTCCGGTGACCCTACCAAAATTCTTATCTCCCAAAAAGCTGATTAATTACAATTGATTCCTTCATCAATTCCTCCTAATCACCAAGGCACTGGAGAAACCAATCACCTCAGCTTTCAGAGAAAACTGGAGTTGTCCTTTTATTTATGAAACGGAGAAAATATTGTGCTTTTACTCCCGAGTCGTCCCCTTCAAAATCAAAGTGGAATCCACTCACCCAACATTGTGCGCATCAATCAGCTGCCAATTGAGGCATTTATATTCCTCTTTACAACCTTTTGTTATGCCTTTCTCATAATACACAAACATTTTATTGTGCTTAGACATACATTAAGGTTCCTTTTGTACTTAACCATTAAGATGGAATTATATGAATTGGAGATGAATAATTCTGTAATTACTCAAACACATTTGATGGAAATATGTTGAAAAAAAGGATGAACTGAAATAAAAGAGATGTCATGCTTGCAGTTCAATTTTGAACTTGTACTGGAGGAAAAAAGGTTGGTGCCAAACTGGTGTTATGATTTTAACTTTTGAAATCCTTGATGGAAGTAGTTTCACAGAGTTTAATTTTTTATACCATTTTAAAGAATGAAAAATATGCTAAATTAGACAGGGTTATGTGGCTTCCATGAGAGAAAAATAAGAGAAATAAATCCAAGCATATCACTTACGATACAGCCGATCTTTACAACTCAGTGCGCTCGTGTATGTATCCTTTTATTTCAATTAGTTATGTTTATCATTTTGTACTTTTTAGTGTTGAGATAGAAACCCACATATTAAGTTAATTTAATTTTTTTTTTGTAAACTGTAGACATTCTTAGGAAGTACCTTCGTTGTTGTTTTTCTTGGAAGTGTCAACATAAGTTCCAATTCAAAATTTTCAAAGAGAGAGACATTAATTAAATAGAAATATATATTTTTTAAATAAATCAATATTTCTCACTACTAATCTCACGGTACAATTGAATACTCATTTCAGCACATTTCCATAATCATTTCCGTACTACCCATGAGTATGAGCTCCCACAAATTAAGTAGAGTATTTCTAATCCCGTAAAATCTCATCCCGCACAATTCCATGACAAACAAACACGCCCTTAAAATTACACCTTAAAAGACTAGCATAAAAAATGTAAGTTAGCTTATGTTACTAGAAGCTAATTCAATAAGAGGTATAATATAATGGTTAGTAAAATTCAACATTGAGAAATAATTGTTAAAATTATTCATTTTGCAATTTATTTATAATTTTAGATTGTACTCTTATTTATATAGGAAATAGAATTAGAAAATAATTGAAGATTCGTAGAAAATAGAAGAAAAAAATGAAAAATTTGGTGGGTTAATGGGCCATTGTTCCTTCTTCTTTTTTTTCTTTTTTTTTAAAGAAAGTTACAAATCAGTTTAGTGTGAATGCTTTAATATCTTCTAGCGCTTTATGTTGATCCATTAAAAACTTTTACTCTTCAATTTCAGAATAAAACAAGGCGAATTTATACCAAATCAGTGAATAAAATCCTCTATTACTTTTTCAGTAATTTAATAAGTGAAACGAATATCTGACATGAACTTTAATTTTTGACCTTATCATTTCAACAAAATCCTCACATGGAGTCTTGTGCCTTCTCTCTTTTCAGCTCTAGTTTGTAACTGATTTTTTTTATCTATAGCGTTAAACATAAAAATTATACTTTGTGACATTTAATTCACATGTACAATATTATCACTCATCACCATTAATTTACTTTCTTCGATCATACATTTACTTGATAAAAATATGGTTACTTGCAAACGATTGCTCTTCTTGATATTTTTTAAGACAACAACGCTTTAGTTGAGGAGACAGGCATAGATATGATATACTAGATCATATGAATCCCATTCAGGATTTTATACAGAATTAATTATTTATAGAAATTAATAAAAAATAATAAGGTGTCAATGGTATAAACGGATACGGAAAAAAAAATAGGATCATTTTTTACAATCCAAATTTTTTTATTGATCGGATATTGAATTGTTGATTGGGAATAAAATAAAAAATTGTAAAAATGTGAGAAAAAATGAAAATTTATTTTAAAGTGAAGGAAAATTTATTCTCCACATTACCTACTTTCTTTCGGTGACCCTACCAAAATTCCTTATCTCCCAAAAAGCTGATTTTATAATTGATTCCTTCTTCATTTCCTCCGAATTACCAACGCACTGGACAAACCAATCACCTCTGCTTTCAAAGTGAAACTGGACTTGTCCTTTCTTTATCAAACAGAGAAAATATTGTGCGTTTACTCCGGAGTCGTCCCCTTCAAAATCAAAGTGGAACTGGTAAAATAATCCACTCACCCAACATTGTTCACATCAACCAGCTGCCAATTGAAGCATTTATATTCCTCTTTTCCCTTTGTTTTTCCTTTCTCATAATGCTACAACATTTTATTGTTTCTAACTAGTTTCAGCTCCACCTAGAATACAGAAGAGAGATGGCTGAGAACATTGTAAGGGTTTTGCTGACCAAGCTCACTGATGTTGGAGTTAAAGAGATTTTACGCCTATACAGCGTCGATGAGCAAGTGGAGACAGTGAGCCGTGAACTCGGCCGGATTCAGGTTTTTCTAAAGGATGCTGACAAGAAACAGATAACAGATGAGAAACAAAAGTATTGGGTGAAGGAGGTGAGAGATGTCGGGTATTTAATAGAAGATGTCATCGACACCTTTCTCTCGGAGGTCGCTCCAAAACCACAAAACTCACTGGCATATTGGAGGCCATGAAAAGGAAGGTGAAGATAACAAAAAAATTACCAGCTGTACGCAAACTTCTTCATGAGATAACTCAGATCCAAAAAAGGATGGATGAGATCGAGGCTAGCAGAAGCAGGTATGTTGGTCTCTTCACGGCCTATGTTGATTTTGATTTAGTGTATTTTGTTTTGTATACTTAATGGAAGAGAGAATGAGGAAGGAAAATAAGGGTGATAAAAAATTTCATACTAAATTGACATTTTTTAACTCTCTTAACTTTAGAAAATATAACCATTTAGTTTATGTATAAATTTTCAATTAATTATGTTTACTACTTCTAACTAAACTATTAATTTCAACAAGGTATGGAATCAATACTCTGGGCGAGGATGGTGGAGAGATCAAACTACCCGTTAGACCACTCGTGCTGCCAGACATTGATCCTGATATTGTCGGGTTCAAAGAGGACCAAGATTATGTTGTCAAAGGGTTGCTGGATGAGACCATTAAGAGACGTTATGTCGTTTCCATTTGGGGAATTGGTGGGCTCGGAAAAACGACTCTTGCGCGAAAAGTATACAATTGGTATGTGTTATATATTTATTTTTACGTGAAAAAAATTTAGTTTTGATTTTAATTTTTGATATAATTAAGTTGATTACACTTATTTTGCAATATGGTTGAATTTTATATATTTTTAGTCAACAAGTGTTTTCCAGTTTTGTTCTAACTTGACCACTGTTGATTTTAACTTGAAGCCTTGCAGAAATTATGAAATATGTTTGATCAATTTACAGAAATTATAAATCGATTTGTCAAAGTATCAAACCCAGCCACTACAATTTTCGAACAAATTGTCTTGTGAATTTATGATTTACGAGACAACTGTTGGGGAATCATAAATGTCAAACAATTACGCCTTATCTAGAGTTCAAACAATTACATCTTAGCTAGGGGTCAAATATTTACACCCCAGGGAAGGAGAAATAGTTCTCCACCTTAACCTAAGGACTGTCTTATGCCAAAGAGACCCAAAATGTAAATCAGAAGTACGGAACATAATACCTGATTCCATGTTGTTTGTCATGGAATATCCAAAACCTTGGTAGATCAACAGCCGTCTCCGTGAGTGATCACCCAAAAGTGAGCGATGTTATATTTTAGAATTTATAAACTCGAAAATACTATCGGTTCGGATCGCAAGCGCACAATCTTATCAAGTAGTATAATCGAGGTCGATCCACAGGGAATATTTGTTGAGAGTCTTGAGCTATCAAATCACAATCTTTCGAAATGCTAGACAAAATCTGAAAATTTGAGAGTTGAAGTTGTGATCAATGTAAATTTGGCAATAATTAAAAGTAATTAAGATAAAGATAGGGATGAGAATTTCTAGGGTTTCGGCACACCATTGCTACTCAATCCTCTTTGATATTCTACTTCTGTTGGGTCTGATTTCCTGTTGTTGTATATGGAAGACACTACATAGGACAGTGCGAGTTACTTACACAAATGATGGGACTTCCACCGAGATACTACATAGGACACTGCGAGTTACTTACGCAAATGACAGATCTCTAAAATACACAGGTTACTACATAGGATACTGCGAGTTACTTACGCAAATGACAGAAATTGGTTCGCGTTTTGTTGTTCTGATTTATGGTTTCTCCGCTAAGGTTTTCTTCACATAAATCTAATGGCTCCTAACGAGGCTGACTTGTCCATCATAGTTTCTCTTACCATTAAAGCACTATCACTACCCTAACGGATTAAACTAGATCATCCAAATCAGGTGAAGGGAGAGTAAATCACAAAAGTATTTCAATCAACAAGAAATCATAATCAAAAGAAAATATATATATCAAAGCATCATGAGTAACAAGGTTTACTGCCTAACCCCTAAGAAAATAACTTAGCCGCGGAACGACATGGTTACAACACTCCTCTCTTTCTCACTTAATCAAATTTAACCAAAATTACAAAGATGTCTTCTTCTTCTGTCCAGAGTGCTTATATAGGAGTGAGGGGATGTCTGGAGATGAGTGGAGGCTAAGAAAACTGATCTGGATATAGCTGGAGCAGTTATTCCCCAAACAGCGCCTTAGTTACGGACCGTACTGGCTGGTACGGTCTGTATCCAGACCATGTCGCTGAGGGGTTTAATGCGTATCTCGCTATCTCCTGGTTTTTATCCAGCTAGGTTCGTATGAGTCTGTGTGGGCCGTAACAGAGACTTAGTCGATGAGCGTTGCTTATCCGATTGACCTGATTCTTGCTCCATTTGATGTGAAATAATCCCAAAACATGTTTCCTGCGATAAAACATAAAGAAGGGTGACAGTATTCTTTTTTTCTAATTAATTAAATACAAGTGTGAGATAAGATGCAAAAACCCTACGTAATTCATCATTATTTTGACTCTGATCAGTGAACACGAGACAAGTCTTCAACGGCAAGAAACCCTTCTCGTCTTTTCCTCGTATGGTCGTGGATCAAATCTTCCAAGACAGCAAGATATGGCTCTTGAGAAATCCTCTCCAAATTTCCTAATGTATACACAGAGTTGTATTTTCCTAAAGAAAAAAAATGTCTTTTCAGTTTTCGTGCTTTTCTGTGTTATCTTGAGCCTTGGGGACCAATTCTTATATATAGTAACCTATCCAGTTATCTGCCAACTTGAAAAAGGTATTTTCTGTGACTACATCAAAAACTGTGCTGTCGCATCAAAATCCATGTGGCCGCATTGATATCTGTGTGGCCCACACAATTCTCTTAATTGACAGTTTCTAAATTGCAAATCTCAAAATCAGTCCATCAATAATTTGATCTTTGCGTAAATTGTTCTACACATTTATAGACCACATCCTAATGAATATATTAATTATCTATTACCTTATTTGATGACTTTAATTGACAACCATATATGACAGTAAACAATCCACAATTAGATTATATATATGCTTAATGTTGGCATTAAATCCAACGAGGTTGGCAATAAATCAACAACGTAACAACTGCCACATATATTTATAATCAAGTCCATATAATTTTTAATTTTAGTAAATCAATTGTATATAATTATAAGACAAGTATGTATTAAGACGATTCATCGCAAGGCCGACAATAATTGATAGAGCAAATGGGTCGAACTCAAACCAACACAATTTTGATCCTAACGATTGGTCAGTCGAGTCAGAACCGAGTTTATATCCTCTGAGGCAACAAAATATATTTTTCTGATTAGATCCGCACCATCCGATCAAAATATGGACCAACAAGACCCGAGGTGAAATGAATGGGATCCCTTTAATATATATATTTCTGGATTTTTATTGAACGGTCTGGATCTAAAGAAATATTCTGTTACCTTAGGTGATATGAATTCGTCGAAATCTAACATTTGATATTGTGAAGAGTGAAATGGTTCTGAGATATCTCAAATTTTTAGTTGATATATGAAACCAACAATATTCATTAATAATAAAGATTTTCAAAATATATTTAGATATAATGATCTGACTGATATTACAACCATTGAATTAAAAATGCACTATGTCAGAAGCAATCATGACCAGTCGAATATCTTGAACAAAACACGTCGGATCGAATCTTATCTGTCCAAAAAAAATCCCGATCTGAAATTTTGACATGTCTAAATATATATAATCATTAATTATGCATTTATTAATTTTGGTTGTAACATTTTCATTAAAGTAAGCCATTGAGGGTTAGCCAGTGCCACTAAATTATATTGTTATTAATTTTGGTTGTAACCTTTATTAGCCCAACCCAACCCAACAGATCATTGAGGGTAGGCCGTATTAGCTACGTACTTGCGATTTTTTATATTGTATGGGTTATCGATATTGTGCAAATCTAACCAAGATCAACGGCTACATCTAAAAAACGACTAAATCGGCGAATTTATATTGTGCATCTATTTGTATGGCGCCAACAGCTTTTGCAATACCATGCAAAAAAAAAGGAAGAAAGAAATTATGATAAAAAATGGAAAAATATAAAACCATATCCCTTTAGATTGGTAACGAAAATAACAATGTTCTATTTACGCATAAATTTAACCATCAAAACACACACATATATATTTTTCTTAAAAGAGTTGGTCATCTTTAAATTTCTGTTATACTAAAATTCACCAAATGTTTTATTTTTACAGTAATGATGTCACGAGACAGTTTGAACTTCGCATATGGGTAGCTATTTCTCAAAAGTTCGAACTAATTGACATTTTGAGAAAAATAGCAAAACAACTCCAGCTTTCTATCGATTCAAGCAAGCAATCAAATGATTTTCTTACCGAGATTATATTCATGAGTCTCTTAAAGGAAAAAAGTACCTCATAGTCCTTGATGATGTTTGGACAGATGATCTTTGGACTCAAATTGGAGAAGCACTCCCAGATGAAGATCATGGAAGTAGAGTACTCATAACCACTAGGTTCTTTAATATTGCTAAAAGAGCCGATCCCACGTGTGAACCGTACAAACCTGGGTTCTTAACGAAGGAGTTAAGCTTAGAGCTATTGCTGAAAAAGGCTCTTCCAAATCATGGCCCAAATAAAAGTTCTTTTGATGATCTTTCTGATATCACAGATCAATTTGTCCGTAAATGTGGTGGACTTCCTCTCGCATTGGTGGTTTTAGGAGGCCTATTATCAACAAAGCCACGCAACTATGCCGCTTGGAGTAAAGTGTTACAAACAATGAGTTGGCATGTTGATGATGGAAAAAAATGTAGCGAGATTATAGGCACTAGTTATGAGGATCTATCACTTGCTCTTAAATCATGTTTCATGTATTTTGCTACAATTCTCGAAGACAGTGATATCAATGCCGAATCTTTACTTCGAATGTGGGTTGCGGAAGGCTTCATACCACAAGAAGATAATAGAACATTAGAAGAAACTGCGGAGAGTTACTTGGAGGATCTCGTGCAAAGGTATTTCTTCATTTAATGTTTTACACATTTTTGTGTAACGTGCTAATATCATTGTACAAGTGTGGGTTCCAATTTAGTTATTTATTCATAAAAGCCTTTAGGCATATACTAAACCATTTGGATACAACAGGATTCTAATATAAGGAGCACTTTTTGTTTCAAGGAAAAACAAAAAAAAACAAATAAAGCACAATGCAATCTGCAGGTACAAGTTTTATTTAGAGTTCTGCACGTATAAGTTATGTACAGAGTTTCCAATTGAATTGTTTTGAAGCTAAATATTTTTCTTTATGAAATATTAACTGTCCTCAAAATTTATTATTGCTAATATTATAATACATAATTAGTACTTTTTTTAACTACTTACTTTAGAAAAATGTGAGCCCCAATAATTTAGTTAGGACATATATCAGCACTCCAAATCACATGTTCTTGTCTATTTAAAACAAATTTTCTTATTGTATAACAGGAGCCTGATTCAAGTAAAATCTAGATCTCATCATGGTTCTATCGAATTCTGCAACATTCACGATCTCCTACGGGATCTTGCTATCCAAAAAGCCAAGGAGGACAACTTTCTTTTGGTGTATTCACATCCAGATTGTGATCAACAAAGCTTGAGTAGGGCGCGTCGTGTGGCAGTTCACCATCCAGATTGTGATAAACTCATAATGAGCCAAAACCTCCGCACACTGCTGTGCTTTCCTGAAAAAGGCATGCCGGATTGTTTTAAGCAAAAGCTGCTCAAAGTGGTAAGCACTAAAAGTATGTGTATGAATAGTATGGGAATGTTTGAGGGATTAACTCAGTTAAGATATCTGGGTCTTCATGGGTATTCACGTTATAGTATAAATGTGGGAATGTTTACTGGACGAGATGACAAGTATGGAGAAAGATACTTGGAGAAAGTGATAGGCACCATGAAGTGTATACAGACCCTTCATCTCTATCTAGATATTTTTCCTAACTGTGCATGGAACATCAAGACTCTGAGGCATGTCAACACTGGATCTGCTGAAGAACTGCCACCATCAACAGAACTACCAAATTTGCAAACGCTTGCAAGGGTTACTACCAATGAATCATGGAAAACTGGGTTTCCTCATCTCCCCAATTTACGTACATTAGTTTTAAAACACAAATCATGTTCATGGATGGTAGTTGCCGCATTCCTTGGCACATTAAAGAACCTGATCTCTCTCGACCTAACCGGTTCTTTTCCAGGAGACATATTTGATATGAGGGACTACCCATTTTATCAGAATCTACAATCTCTAGCATTACAGGCTATGACTCCTAATGAAAGGGCCATTGATGTTATCATGCTACCTCCTCACCTCGTTGATCTTGAGATTATTAATTTCCAATTCCAGCAAGATGTAATGCCGGTACTGGAGAATCTACACTGCCTCAAGAGTCTCTATCTATGTGGAGTCAAAACTAATCAAAAAATTAGATGTTCAGCTAAAGCCTTCAACCAATTAGAAGAATTGTGGCTTGCAGACATTACCGTGCTAGAGGATTGGGAGATTGAGGAGGGGGCCATGCCCATTCTTAAAGAACTCTATATTTATAAATGTAAAGAATTGTGTGTTCCTCAGGGGCTACGACACCTAACCAGCCTTCAAAAATTGAGATGGACGGATATTAGCGATGAGGGTAAGGAAGATGAGGTCCGCAACTTATTCAATGCATAGTTTACTCCTCCAAGGCTCCAATTTCATATTTGACATTGTTTTCTCTTAATTAAATTTCTTGTATGCTTGTGTGCTTTGCATTTTTAATTTAATTACTGATGTTTTTATTTCTTTTTCTCTGAGATAAATTAATAACATAGTTAAAGATTGTATGTTTGAGTTTTCCCACACGGGGCAAATAAAATCATGCTGGGAGAACTGTACTAAATTATGAAGTATATATACGACTGACAAAAAAAATAAAGTTAATATACAAAGACGACAATTTTTATAATTCTAATTAAAAAAATAGCAAAATTATAGTTCCTATTTGCAAACGTATCCCACAATCCGATTTTTTCTTTTCATCTTTAGCATTAAAAATATTTGAACGTGTCCATCAAATCAAATAGGGGATATTTTCATCCTAGCATAAACGGCGTTAATTTCGAAAGCAAATAAAACTGTTGTCAAGGACAACATTTCAACACATATAAAAACACTGTTGACGACATTGCTTTTCAACACAGTTTATTTCAAGTAATTAAACGGTAATTCTGAAAGTGGGATGAAGTAAAATTATTCATTTGCATTGAAAAAAATATTCTTTGTATTTGTCAAAAAACATCATTGAAAAGATGTTCTTTCCAAAAATACCCTTACAGCCTTGGAGAACTCCGAAATAAATTCCATAAAATCAAGAAAAAACCTAATAAACCCAAATAAATTTCTAAAAATCACGAATAAACTCCAATAAATTCAAGAAAATTTATAAACCCAAAATCTCCATATTTTGATATCAAAACCTAAAATACTTCACGTACAAAATATGTTTTTCCAAAATTATTAATTATCATGAAATAATAAAATAGTATTAGACATCCTAGCCCATGTATCTCGTCTCTTTTTATATCTCACTGCCCCATATTAAATATCAAGAAATAATAATATAGTGTTCTTTACACTCGCACTTTATCTATTTATATATCTCACTGCCCCATATTTCTTCGAAATGTGAAACTGATCATAATTATATTTCTAGAACTGAATCAATATTATATGATATTTAGAAATCTTCAAGCTCAATATTCATACTTTTTTCGTCTTATTAAATTTGACTTTTCTAGTCGTACTTTTTTCATATCTCCCACTGGAACATCAATTAACTTTGAGAAGTATAAATTTTATATTTTGTTCTGAAAGTCTTCAAAGTGTCATCCATTTGATATTTTATTTTATTTTTTAATATAACAGTGTCATTCATTTGATATTTTATTTTATTTTAAATATAATAATTCATAAATAATATTCTTCCTATAATTTTTTGAAAACAGAATGTCGAAGATTATATATTTTTATTATGAAAATTAAAAACTAAAATTGAAAAATGTGAAATAAAAAATGTGTATGCATGTGATGGGCAGGAAAAGAGACAGGAATGAAGAGGTAAAAATTAAGTTGAAGGACTTGTAATGACAACATTTTGTTACAAAAAAAAAAGAACGATATTTTATTTTAATTTTTACTAAAAAAAATATATGTTTTGTAAATGTTCTCCTCGAACTAGTCATAGCACCCTCTTAGGAAAACTATGAAAGCAGTCACTAACTGCGTATATTAATTTGGGCACAGTGACAAGATTTGCGAACAATTCGTATTTGAACCCTCCCCGAAGCAATCAAATTGTTGATTTTTAGAGATTGTTAGAGAAGGTTATTTGATAACGTTTGCTGACCTTTAATTGAATTATTTGATTAGCCTAAAATTAATTATACAAAACATAATTAAACAGTACAACAAGTTTTAATTAACACAATTTAACAACTCTTTAAACACAAAAATCAAATGCAAAGACTAAAATTAATTAAACAAGTGCAACATAACAATACAAGAAAATATTTAAACAAGCATCATCGTATTTGAGAATCAACAATTTGATTGTATTAGTGTTATTATTAGGGCCTCCACCAATTACCCATGAAAAATCAACAGATAGAGAAGGTTATAAAAGATGATTGTTAGAGAAGGTTAGAGATTGTTTTTACTGAAATTTGATTGTTAGAAAAACTTATTTTTTTTTTTACTGAAATTTACATTGTTCATAAAAAATATTCAAACAAAATGCTAAAACTTTTGGAAAAACTACAAAAATATTGTCACATGAAAAAAAATGTAGGAAATTCTTTCGCAAGATAAAAATATATTTTAACTTTTTTTTTTGTCGGGATTTTATGTTAATTGCAATAATTTGAAAGAATTTCTAGAATGGCGAAAATTTTGGATACTTTAAAGTAAATAAAATATAGGAATTTTCGTAAAAATATTATTATTTTTTAGACAAAGAATAGAATTGAATTTTTTAAAGTATGTGATAAGATATTTTTCAAATAGTAATTTGCTATTTGTGATATCTGTGGTGTTGCCGCGTATCCATGTATGACTTTTGACTTTACGCATTAAGGCCATTTCACGTGACATACCTTGCTGTGTGAAATTTTGTAAAAAAACACGTATAACAGGCATCATTTTTTCTGGGGTCTAGCTTCATTTTTTTTTGTTTCTAATCTGTTGTATCTACAAAAGAAAAATTAAAATCTCAATGCCAAATATTTGATACAAGTGCCGGCCACACGTTGCCATAGAGATTGAAAGTCTATTTTGATAACTTTTTGTAAATATGATTAATTTAAGAATTGATTGCATAATCATGTATTAGTCAATAATATAGGAAACGACAATCTTATTGTTTGACTCTAAAAATATGCCAAGATGATTACACATTTTAAAAATAATTATAATGAATTTTGTAATAGAAAGAGGATTGAAATGAATTAGAAAACACAAAAAATTGCTGGAAATGGAGCAAGCTGATTGGCTCAGTAAATGAAGTAGAAATGAGCAGCCAAATAATAGAAAAGAAAATCAGAAAATTCTGACAAGCAGGCCCCAAAGGTCAGTGAGGCAGGGCTCCATTTAAACCAGCAAAATTCTCTCTTCCTGACTGAACTCTTGGCCCACGAAGACCCCTATTCACTCTTGTGCGCGACTCACGGCCACCCAGTGGTCTAACAAGCGAACGAACATAACGCAACTGACCCCTTTGCTCATGTGTCTCATTACTCCACTGCTCCAATTAACTCTATTTTATTTTTACGGTAATTTTGTAAATTAATTGTTAGTTGAGCCTCCTTAGATATTTGATATTTGATAAACTTAATATTAATTATATGATAAGTCTAAAATTAACTCTATTATTTGATAACGTTTGCTGACCTTTAATTGAATTATTTGATTAGCCTAAAATTAATTATACAAAACATAATTAAACAGTACAACAAGTTTTAATTAACACAATTTAACAACTCTTTAAACACAAAAATCAAATGCAAAGACTAAAATTAATTAAACAAGTGCAACATAACAATACAAGAAAATATTTAAACAAGCATCATCGTATTTGAGAATCAACAATTTGATTGTATTAGTGTTATTATTAGGGCCTCCACCAATTACCCATGAAAAATCAACAGATAGACCAGGGGTAGGCACAGTATTGAATCAGGAGTAGGTACAGAAATAAAAATACACTGGGCCTAAAAAAAAATCCAAATCCAGGGGTAGGCAAGCCCCTGGGCCTTTATGGATCCGCCCCTGCCTATATATGTATGTTGTGAATAATGACTTCACATTAATTATTTATATTTGACCCTAGTACCGGGTAAGTGAGAGAAACATAAGATTTAATTTGCAACCAAAAAAATAAAGGAAAGGTACTTGGCAGCTAAAGTAGAGCCGATATGGTATATATGGAGCTAGGCAAGATACTTTTTTTCATTGTTTTACCTAGAAACTCTTCAATTATAACTTAATGATTTATATAACATAACTTCAAATCCTATATAACAAATTCACGATATATATGCCTAAGTTAAATAATCCCATTATAAAAAAATTGATCTTATTAAACATTTGAGGCGTGTAATATTATGGGAGTGTATATATTTTCTTTTCTGTTTTGCGTGATGAGATTGCATGTTTAATTTGAAATAAGCGGAATAATTAAAAATACTTTTGTCCAGTGTTGAGCGGATTTTGACTATTTTTTATTTAAATTCCCTAATTAGTTTATTTTGAAAAGGATTTTTGATAATAATTTCAAAGATCTATATCGCCTAATTGGAGGAGAATTTGACTTGGTCAAACTGGAAAAGAGAGGAGACAGGTGAAAAGGGCCTGCGGAAGGACTTAATGGGCCGAGAACTAAATGATCATGGCCCTCTGTAATATTGGGCCCGCAAGGTCAGTACATAAAGAGTACAACGGGAGATACGCGACAGAGAAAGGAAAGGAGATACTGAACAGAGGGGCCCACGATCAGACTCTTTTTAACCGAATTCAGTGAACTAACGAGTAACGACAACAAATGGAGAAGAAAAGTAAAGGAGAGGAGAGAGAGAGAAATGGTGCGTAGCAGCTAGCAGGCCATCACTTGATTATGTTTCTTAAATTGCAAGGGCTTTGAAGTTTGAAGTTCAATCATATATAGTTGAGTCGTCCTTTCTTGATAGGGAAGAGATTTGAGTAGAGATTCACAAAAAAACTTAATCATTACCACTCATAAAAGTCAACACCATTACACCATTACATTGGAATTGTCATGGGAAATGTAATTGGAGATCAAAGTTTACATTTTTTTAATTCTTTTATTATATTCGTTGGGAGGTAAAAAATCACTGCTTCGAATGATTCATTATTTTGGAATTAAGTGTTTTTCTACTAATTTAAAAAAAAAAGTAAAAAATTATGAAAATTGTAAATTTTAGTCTCCTAGTACATTTATATATGGAGATCATATTTTTAAGGTTTGGATTGACTATTTGAACTTTAAAAATAGAGAAATGGATCCAGGAAACAGGTCGACCAGTAATATGCAAATTACGGTAGACTCACTCTTAAATAAAATATATTTTAATTTTAGTAATGCCGAATTTTAACATAAGAGTACAACAAAAGAATATTAAGTTGATATGGAATTATCAAATAAAATCTTAACAATTGTTCCAGATATTAAATAAAATATATTTTAATTTTTGTAATGCCTAATTTTAACATAGAGTACAACAAAAGAATATTTTTTTGATCTGGAATAATCAAATAATATTTCAATGTCAGTCTATATATATATATATATATATATATATATATATATATAGAGAGAGAGTGACTAAGATCAAAGTGGTATGACCAAGGCCTTTGGTGCTACCAAGTCGTTTTTGAATTTTTAAAGTCCAAACGGTCTATCTAAACCGTTAGATGTGATCTCTATATTAAAATCTGCTTGGAGACCAAATTTTACATTTTTTGGAATTTTTTTACTATTTATTAAGCCACTTTGAAAATTCCAGATCCGGGTGAACAGTAAAAACAGTCTGGACCATATGATCTGGAATTTTCAAAGTGGCTTAATAAATAGTAAAAAAATTCCAAAAAATGTAAAATTTGGTCTCCAAGTAGATTTTAATATAGATTGAACATCTAACGGTTTGAATTGACTATTTGAACTTTAAAATTGCAAAAACTAATTGGTAGCACCAAGGCCTTGGTCATACCACTTTGACCTTAGCCACTCTCTCTCTATATATATATATATATACATTTATTGTAGTAGCACGAAAATTAAAACAGATACACACGAAGTTTAAAGCGTTCTGCACAAATCTTAAAGCAAATTGATGGTGATTAAACCCATCAAACCAGAGTAGGTCCGATGCCCATCGGACCTACTCTCAAGTGTTTCCTTAGATGCATGTACCACTTATCTCTCTCTCTCTCTCTCTATCATGTACCAGGTTAAATACTGGAAGAAAACAACTTAATTAGATGCATGTTTTCCTTTTCTTCTGTTGTTTGCCTTAAGCAAGAGATGTTATCTTCTCCAAAATTTGTTGACAAAATATTATACCTTTGATTTGATTCAATGCTTTAAAATGCAGCAAAGTCAATAGATTGGATTATTTCAATTTAATTAATATATTAATTAGTATAGATTAGTTATCTTAATTTTAGTTGCGGCAACGTGAACTGTGTCGAATTTTGATTGTAGATTCATTATTTGGTTACTCCATTTAATTATGTTCGAATCACACGCTACTCGGGGGCTCAAAAAAAAAAAAAAAAAAAATCAACAAAGCATAGCTTATCTGAAATATACCGATGTGCATAAGCTAAAATCCGAAATAAGCATGCGATATGTGACAACACATAATCAATATGAACAAACTCGCACAATTTCTATTTAGGACGTACCTAACCAAGCTAACATCGGGATAAGTTCTCCTTGGAAAAATTCTCTTTTTTGAGTTAAACATATTCAAGTCGAAAGCATCCCGCTGATGCATTCCGACTTCGGAGACTAATAATCGGGTCATGTCCCCAAGGCCCTTAAAACTACCCTTTTACGGACCATGAAAGAACCGGGATTCGGATCTTCTTAAGAGGCCAATCGGAATCAATATGAAAAGTCCAGGATCCATCCAAACAAGACCCAATAAGAAGCCTTGTAAAGCCTCACGAGGCTTAGCCCGAAACTGGCTTGCATCGCCTCCGCGCGAAATAACTAACCAACCAGAGTTCCAAACTCCGCACACATCTTGGCCTGTCACTCTGCGACAGGACGAGCTCAACCCATTTCCCATATAGCCTACTCTTCCGAAGATAGAACGTATTAGGGTTCATCAGCCAACTTGCAGACGGGTACAAAACTGCTGTCGGTGAGTGTGGGGTCCAGCTGTCAGGGGGCCAGAAGCAGCGAATCAGAATCACCAGAGCTGTGTTGAAAGACCTTGCAGTGCTACTACTTGATGAGGCAACTAGTGCTTTGGATGTGAAGTCAGAGTGTGTTTTGCAAGAGGCATTGGAGTGGATCACTAAGGGGCGCACGACCGTGTTAATTGCTCACTGCCTTTCTAGGATATGTGCAGTTGATTTAATTGGGGTGGTGCCTACGCCCGATTGTTGGTTTCTAGGGCTGACGAGGCATACACCCGATTGTTGCAGCTACAACATCAACACTGATTTTGGGGTAAACTGAAAGTAGTTTTGTAGATAGTGGGGAATTGGGACTTCTAAAAAATTGCTCGTTATCAATTCTTTCTTTTATGTAATATTTGAATTTCCTGTTATTTAATTACTAAATACTCGTTAGCCTAGGACTGTACTGTCCACTGGAGGTTTATTATTCTGTCTGTTTGAATCCAAACATGTAATCTAGAAAATTATTCTATAACATTTTGGATGGAAAATATATATGGTCAAGTAGATAACTGATGCATCATTGGTTGATTTATGCAGGTAATAGTGTTAAAAGTTAATATAAAGAGTGAGGCTACTACAATATGCATATAAGGGATAGGTAGAAATTATTTTGATCTATAAATTCTGGACAATCCAAGAGCACTGCATTTTCTATCTATTGTAAAAAGTTATTAAAGATGTAAAATTTGGTCTCCAAGTTATATTTTCATATGGCAATCATTTTTAATAGTTCGGATCGATTGTTTGAACTTTCAAAATAGAGATATAAATTCATTGTATGGATCTATCGATCTGTAATATGCATATTATCATATATAGTATGACCCTCAAATTAAAATAAGAGAAGTTTGAATGGGTACATGACCAATTCACCCTAAAATATGATGATGTAATGTTTATCATGGTTTGGAAAATCAGCTGAGTCTGAGTTGACTCGGCCGAGTCGGAACGGTATCGGCCAGAGGCGATCCGATTTTTCCTGAGTTATCTCGGTTGGACGAGTTATATGCAGAAAAGTAATAAAATCGGGATTAAATCGAAACAATTGGCCGAATTTTCACTCATCACCTTGTCTCTGGTGCAAAGTTTTTGTTATTGTAATTCAAATTGGACCAATTTTGTATTTTTGGCAAGACAAAGGAAATAATTTGGGGAGTCGCCATCCAGAAAGGGGTCAGTCGCGTTTCACAAAGAAGAAGGAGGTTAAATGAATATAAAATTTTGAATAGTTTTGGTGTACATATGGTGTACAATTTTGTTTTGAAAATATAACATGGTTTTATTGTGGACCATGTCCAGACCGGTTATTAAATAGAAGAGATCAGCTGTTCTAAAATATGAACTCGGTTATTAACATGATTTTATTAAAAAGTGGTGTGTGGTCTAAACAAAAACCAGTTATTAAATAGTAAATAGGGACAGTAGTTAATAATAACATAGTTTAATTATTATTTTTATTTGACTAAATTATTATTTTTGTTAAACATTTGACTAAAGTAAGGTGAACAGTATTTTGTTTTATTTATTTTTTATTTTGACTTAACTAAAATAAAATATTTTTTATAAAGAAAAATTAAAGCATACAAAATAAAATATGAAAATGTAAAAATTAATTAAACATTTTATTTGTCAATGTGAATCTATTCAGCATTTTATTAATTTATGGAATAGTCTATTTAATTTTTAAATTGCATAAATATTATTTTTTTAAGTAATACCTTATAATTTGATTGTTATTCGTCCAATTTTAATTAGTATGAGTGTTGGAGTGGATTATTTGACAAATTTAGGTCAAGCATGCTTCTGCTAAAAAAATCCGAGTTTCCGATCCGACTCGGCCGATTCCGACCAATTCACCCGATTCCGATTCTGATTCTGATTTTCAGAACCATGATGTATATTCTGAACCTTAATAATAGGATGAGAAGATTTTAGCGTACTCAGGCTTGAATGCCTATTAATGCAGATGAAGGCATTCTCGTCAAACACATTGATAAATTAAAACAAAATACAAGTAAATAAAAATGACCATAACACTCCACAATTAATCGAGTGACATACAAAGCAACAGTCATGTTACATATAAATATAACCGTACAAAGAAAAGAATATCCAACTTGTAAATCTTCTGCCTTTGAAGGAAAAAGGAGCATGTAAATAGCTCGCTCTAAGTTGGTTCACATAAGAAAAGGTAAAGATCTCATTATAAAACCATTAGACGATTTCAAGACCGAATTGCGGCATCTTGGACTCCTCAACAACTCCCAGATGAGCCATGAGCAACCAGAGATGAGTGAGTAATTCACCACCCCTTGTCAGGGACTTGGCATGCTGGTATGGATCGCAATGAATGGCGGCATATCCCAGCATCTCTATCCAGATCTCACTAAGTAACTGCCATTTTAATTTTGGTTCCAGGTCCTGCAACTGTTCTGCAAGATCACAGATGTCCTTTAATACCGTTTCATAAAACATATCATGCTCTTTATATTTCACGCCCTCCTTTTTATATTTCACGCCGTCTTTATCCCACGCACCCGCATCCTCAATAATAATTTTGCGTGCTGTATTGTCGTCGAGGTTTCTCTGACCCTTAAATATCTTCTTGACCACAGCACATGCGAGCTGCATCATTGATTGCTGCCGGTTTGGCACTAGGGATACAGCCTCATCGAGCTTTCTCTGATCCCTAAAAATCTTCTTGACCACGTCACATGTGACCTCAAATCGCATTTGACCATATCCGACCTGCATCATTGACTGCTGCTGGGTTAGGAGATAAACCATGTAGTTGGATATCGTCCAACTCACAACGCGCTCGGACTCATTCTCTTTAGGTTGGCCATAAGTGCCTTTATAATAACAAATGTCTGTGGCAACATGCCACAAGATAATGCACTCATCAAATTCCCTATTCATGCTCCACCCCAGAGTTTCTAATTGGCCGTGATCTTTCAATGCTTTCCTTCCCCTATATGATCTAGCCTCTAGTAACTCGTTGTATATATGCATTTTTGGCACTCTCTTTTTTGCCTGAATGAACAAATAATCCTCCAATAACTCTGGCAAGGGGATCAACTTGCTCTCACGTCGGATATTGTCCCATTTTTTTGTTTTCATTGATTTATTCTTGAGTTTTTTCATGATCCATGTACGTCGGATGTTACTCTCACTGGTGTACCTGTCCCTTAGGCAGAGACCAACTAGATTGAACTGCCTGATGTTTCTCGACCACCGACATTTTCCCTTCGTGAAGGTAATTCCTTTCACCATTGAGGTTATAGCACGTGCAATACAATTTCTCCATCCCTTCTTTCTAACAGACACAGACACAACTGTCCATTCTGAGGATATAAGAAGAAAGGTAGCGATGACTTCAAGGGCGAGGCCAGCACCGAACAGGATGTAGGTTATGATAATATCTTTAGATGCATACTTTTGCAAGTCAAGATGATGAAATACAACGAGTGCTGCTATGATGAGGACCAGAGAGAAACAGCGCAATACACGGCTTAAATTGTTGTGCAAGTGGGCTGCCTTCGTATGTATGATATCATACAGGAATGAGAGCTCTATGGAGATCAAATTAAGTGCATCCCTTGGGTTGAGATGTAAGAAGCGATCCTGACTTTGCACTAACAGATCTTTGGAGAGAGTTACATCTACCAAAAGACGCCTGAAGTTATAGAACCACTCATAACCTTCACAAATGGCAATGACTAATATCACCCTTTCGCTCATAGAGAATAAATCAACTGCATAAAGTTCAAAAAGTATTTTGTTAACAATTTCTCTCTCAATCACTAATATCACCCTTTTTTATGGACTAACGCTCTTTAAATTTATTTTAAGATGGTTGAAGTTTAATATCCATTAAAATTTTAAATTTTAACATTGTAAATTTGAAAACTATATACACAGGGCAGTAACATATTTATTATCTTTAAATTCCCAAACTAATCATAAATTTTAATAGTTAAATCAAATTTTAAGGTACTCTTGGCAAGAAATAAGATTTTGCGGGAGTTGATATAGTTAGCTGGATATATGTACCTGTAGTTCCATTTGCTGGGCCGGGGCTGTGTTCCATGCGATTGTCCCAGAATTTCCATGGGCGATAAGCAGAGAAACCTCTAGCTGGATAATGTTCAAAAATTATTTTATTAATCATTTATCTCCCAATGCTAATATCACTCTTTGTTTTTTCTTTTGAGGTTGGGAGTAGTACGCTACCTGCTTGGTCATTAAGGGAGTGGTAATTAGTTATTTAACTTTTCTAGTATTTCTTTATTCAATTTAATTTAATACTGCGAAAATGACCCTCTTTACAAGGTACAGAGAAACATTTGACCAGACTGGAAAAATTTGTATGACATTATTCACAGTTTCAGCTAGAAGAACTGACAATTTTTTTCATACGACACCATAGTAAATAAAAACATATAGTTCAGAGTATCTCTTAACTCCATCTATACATAAAAAATATTCAATTAATGGGTCTACACCCACACACAAAAAAGGGAAACTAATACATGATATTTTGTGAATATAGTTACCTATAAAATGTACTATCTCATATTAATGTATGACTGCCAAGTAATGTTTATTAATGGATGATATTGTGTATTAGCTCCTGTTGTCGGGTTCATATCAATGTTTTTTAATTACTTCTAGATGTAACATATCTATATATCTTGTCCAGCTTCAGTTCCACTATTTTTTTTTTAAGACCCTTTGGCAGGTAAACCATTTCAGAATGCATTTGTTTCGCCAGAAAAAATGATTTTTTTATACCAGAAAAAATACTGGTAAACCTTTCTTTTTTTTAACATCCTGAAAAATAGAGTCATTATTATTTACGCTTAAAGACTTTTTCATAACATAAAAGATTATAGGTCTTTATATAACATATTTTTTTACTACAACACTAGTTTGTCTTTGTAAAAGAATTCTGAATAATATAATTTTAAATAAAAAAAGATGAATAAAATTGTAAAATTTATATTTTTGTTTTATTCCATTAACTCATAATTTAGCTAACTTTATTTCTATTTTTGTATTATTTCTAAACCATAATTTTTTTCTGCATCTATTTCAATTTGAACTTAAGAAAAATAAAGAAATTAATTAATGAGATGCTTCCATTTATTATGCACCCCAAATTTTCAGATATTAAAAGATGCTAATAAAGAGCTGAACCATGTATTATCATAAAAATGAGAAACGAAGACAAAAACAGAAAAGAAGAGAAAAAGGGAAAGAAAATGAGAAAAAAAAATATATGTTTTCTAAATTTCCATTATTGATCGATTGTTTGTCTAATTCGAATTCCGACTACGTCGCTATCAGGTAACCAGACTTCTCTATAATCTGTGTATTCGATTTGTATAGTTGATTTGGATAGTAGTATTGACCTATTGGGTATTGGATTATCATGACATATTTAACGAGATAGCGAATATGAGGTTGGATAGGATTTGTGATGTGATGAGATTGTGTGTTATGAGAATGTGGAAATTGCTTCTCGTAAGGATTTAGGTTATATGTTATGAGAATGTGAGAATTGTTTGTACAGGGATTCTAAATATGTGAATATTGTGCAACTTGTTTTATTAATAACCTAGACTCAGGTGCTATCGTCGATTAAATATACCTGCACAATATGATGTGTATTTATGGATTAATCGGGCATGTTTGAATGGTTTTTAAATTAAGTCAATTATAAAGAATCGTGTTGTTGAATATTAGCTACTAAGCTTTGTAACTAACTTTGTTTTGTTATTTTTATTTTATTTCTGTTGACGACGTAGATTGACAGGCTTAGAAAAGATGCGAAAATATTGTTTTAAACATGTTCCGGTGAAAAATTTGGGTGTGACATTTTTCTTTTTTGAATAACAGACTGTTCATTAATTGTCCAACACTAAGGGCTAATGTCGATTCTCTAAATAGCTCTTGATTATTGTAAATTTGGAACCTAAAGCCGATTAAAACCGATTCTCCTTTAATACTTATGTTACAGATGAAGACATAGTAGAACATCCCATTTGTATGGTTGAAGTACAACAAATAATAAAACAATCCAAACTGACTGAAACAAAGCGTAATAATAAGAAATACTATATATATGTTTAATGTAATGAAGATATAAACTCTTCATTTCGAGTCCCTGGAAGAGGTACCTTATTATTTGAATTTGTTCTTGTTAGGCTCGATAATCTTGCCTAATTCTATTCAGTTCAGGAATTATTTTGTTGTATTTTATATTATACTGTTTGAAAATGTGAAAACAATATATACACAGGGCACTAACCACTAAGCATTAATTATCCTTCAATTCTCAAACTAATCATATATTTGAATAGTTAAATCAAATCTGAAGATACTCTTAGCAAGAAATAATAACATAGTTAACCGGAAGTTGTTTGAAGGTAGATATATGTACCTGTCATCAAATCTTCTAATTCCGGAATAATTGCATCCTTGAGACCGTCTCTGCTACCTAAGCGTAGAGCATGTTGGATCTCTCTTATGATTTCTCAAATTATGCACACACTCACGGATTGAAAGAATAAAAGAAGGAACAAGCAAATAAGACACAGAAGTTTTTTTGTGATGCTCTCTAATCACATCGTTTTCTGATTTTCTCATATATATAGACATAATACAAAACTGCCCACTACCATTACATCCCACGTTTAGAACTCTAAAATTAGACTAACCAATTTAAACTTTCCTTAAATAACTACTATTCCCAGCAACATGCTGATTCTAAATTCTAACTTCCTAAAATATAAACCTGTAAATAGACAACCCGAATTGGAGAGAGTCCGAAACAGCTGGACCCGAACTTGTGTTTGGACTCGGACTATGGACTGGACTCGGACTTGGACAACTAGATTAACTCATCAATCTCCCCCTTAAGCTTGTTGTCCTCCACTGACGATCTGCACACCAATTCTTTCTCTAATCTCCAAGAATTTCGGTCTTGCAAGTGACTTAGTTAGAATGTCAGCCGGCTGTTCTTCTGTACAGACATGTTGTACCTCTATCATCCCTGATTCAATACAATCTCTTATGTAATGGAATCGGGTGTCGATGTGTTTGCTCCTCTCATGGTGGACTGGATTTTTACTTAATGAAATTGCGGACTGATTATCAATCTTCAAGACTACTTTCTTAACTTCTGTCTTCAATACATCAGCCAACAATCGTCCCAGCCACACTCCTTGACACGCTGCTGCGCAGGCAGCGATGTACTCCGCTTCACAGGAAGATAGCGCAACCACCTTCTGTTTTTGCGAGCTCCAACTAACCGGGTTTGACCCAAGGAAGAATATTACACCTGTAGTGCTCTTCCGGTCATCAGTATCACCGGCCAGATCACTATCAGCGTAACCGCTCAACACCAAGCCTCCTTCCTTCTTCTCATAGACGCACCCGAGGTTCACAGTACCTTTCACGTACCGCAATATGTGCTTTACTGCGGCCATGTGTTCTGTCGTGGGCTTTTCCATGTATCTACTCACCATGCCAACGGAAAATGCCAAATCCGGACGCGTGTGTAGTAGGTATCTCAAGCTGCCGACTAAGCTTCGGTATAATGTTTTATCTACAGGAGGATTTGTGCTTTCTTTGCTCAATTTAAGACGTGGTTCCATCGGAATCAGCGTTGGGTTGCAATCCTTCATGCCGCATTTGTCTAACACCTTTGTTGCATATGCGGACTGGTTGAGTGTGATCTTCTTAGAACTCTGACAAACTTCAATTCCCAAGTAATAGCTGAGTAACCCAAGGTCGCTCATACTAAACAACTTCTTCATCTGAGATTTGAACTTGTTTATGTCTTGGATACACTCTCCAGTGATGATTAGATCATCCACGTAAACTCCAACTATCAAATTCCCTTTTCCTTGGTTTCTCTTGTACACGGCATGCTCTAATGAACACCTCTCAAAACCGAGTGTCCTCAATGACTTGTCCAGTTTTGAATTCCAAGCTCTAGGTGCTTGACGCAAGCCGTACAATGCCTTGTGCAGTTTTAATACCTTGTGCTCTTCTCCTTTTATTTCAAATCCCGGCGGTTGAATGACATACACTTCTTCTTCCAAATCACCGTTGAGGAAGGCTGACTTCACATCCATATGATGCACCTCCCATCCTTCATGTGCCGCAATAGAGATCAGCAAACGTACTGTCTCTAGCCGAGCAACAGGGGCGAAAACTTCATCAAAGTCTATGCCTTGTCGTTGAACGTACCCTTTTGCCACTAATCTCGCCTTGTACTTCACAATTCTGCCTTGAGTGTCCTTCTTTAGCTTGTAAACCCACTTTAGACCTATAGGTTTGTGGCTGTCGGGTAATGGAACGAGCTTCCAAGTTTCATTTTTTCGAATAGAGGAAATTTCCTCCTCCATTGCTCTTCTCCACATCGGATCTGCCTTGGCTTCTTCGAAATTTGACGGCTCCTCTTCTCCTAGTAAGCACAGACCCGAATACTGCAACTCTATTGGGAATGTTGCATCGTACAAGCTTTTGATATCACGCTCACCTCGTGGTCCTTGTAATAAACTCCCTTCGGATGTTGTAGGCTGCAGTACTTCGGTTGAGGCCGAACCATCAAAAGTTGCATCTGGAGTGTGTGGTGTACTTGAATCGGGGGCTCTAGATCTCGTGCTTGTCATTGGTGTTAGTTGCTGGTCCTGCTCATTAGGTAGGGAATGAACCGGATGTGAGAAATCTGCATCAGAGTCGCGTTCCTTGAACTCATCTCCTTGTCTTGTCGTGTCGGATGAACTCGGAATAGGAAGGTAATGAACTGTAAACGAGTCTCCAACCGGTTGTGTCTCTGCTGCTGGATTTCTGCTCCATTCCCACTTCTTCTCCTCCTCGAACACTGCATCTCGTGTCACCACAACTCGTCTTGTCGCTGGATCGAACATTCGATAGCCTTTTGTATTCATATCATAACCAATGAACACCATTTGCTTGCTACGATCTGCCAACTTCGAAAGGTGCGGTGTAACTACTTTTACGTGTGCAAGGCATCCGAAAATACGAAAATGATCAACACTTGGCTTGCGGTCATAGTATGCTTCATAGGGAGTTTTTCCGACAACGCTCTTTGTTGGTGCTCTATTTAGGAGATACACGGCAGTTGATACCGCTTCTCCCCAAAATTCGCCTGGGACTCCCTTGCTTTTCAACAAGCTCCTTGCCATGCCGACCACCGTCTGATTTCTTCGTTCGACTACTCCGTTCTGCTGAGGAGAATAAGGCGCCGTGAGGTAACGCCTAATTCCCAGCAGCTCGCAGTAATTCTTGAACTCGTTTGAGGTGAACTCGCCGCCACGATCCGTGCGCAAAGCTTTCAGCTTGCTGTTTTTCTCCATTTCGGCTGCAGCTTTGACCTTCTTAAATGCCTCAAACGCTTCATCTTTATTTCGGATTAGTACCTGCCACATAAATCTAGTACTATCATCAACCAACAACAAGAAATAGCGCTTCCCTCCGTGAGTAGCAGGGGTAATAGGGCCGCACAAGTCTCCGTGCCATAGCTCAAGAGGTGACTTAGCTCGAAATTGCGCCACAGCTGGAAAAGGATTTCGGTGTTGCTTTCCAATCAAACAACCATCGCAGATACGGTCCTCATGCTCGATTATGGGCAAGCCGTGCACCATCTGTTTCTGACTTAGAATCTTCAAGGCATGAAAGTTCACATGCCCGTATCTTGCATGCCAGCGCCACGCTTCTTCTTTGCTCCTTGCTAGAAGGCATTCGGGTAGAGCTGGTGCGATGTTCAACACATATAATCGGTTCCTTGACCTGCTCACTTTTGCTAGTAGCCTTTGTGATCTGTCCAAGATAGACATTGCTCCTCCTTCAATCACAACTAACTGACCAAGGCTAATTATATTGCTCTTCAACATCGGGATGTAGTAGACATTAGTAAGTATACGATGTTCACCTGTGAAGCATTCAAATAAAACCGAACCTCTTCCTTGTATTTCTACAGCTGAGCCATCTCCAAATTTGACCGACCCTTTAATGGTCGTGTCAATTTCAGCAAATTTTTCGATACAACCGGTCATGTGGTTACTTGCGCCGGTATCTAAATACCAAGCCTTGTTTTGGGTGCTGTTAATCTTTGGCACCACCTTGTCTTCGTGCAATAACACCTGCTCGTTCTGTATTGCGTGGCTGAGAACACAAGTTTCAGCCATCAACAGTGCCGGTTCATCATCGGTTTGTGTTGTAACAAGATTGGCCCTCTCTCTTCGGTTTGGCTTTGGACAATCCTTTGCAAAGTGTCCATATTCATTACAATTGAAACACTTAACCTTGGATTTGTCGAAGTTGCGTGGCTTTCGGTCTTCGTTAGTGCGTTCACCATTTCCTCGACCTCCACCATATCCACGCCCGTGGCCACGATCTCTCCCGTGACGTCCTCCTCTTTTGGTGCTGCTGAAACCTTCATCTTTCTTTCCCTTTGAGCATCTTGCCTCCCACTCGGCTTGGGTAAGAAGTAGCTGTTCTCCACTGCCCTTTGTGTGTACTCGTCCTTTAAGTCCTTCCTCAAAGGTTCTGAGGCGGCCGATTGCTTCTGAGACCGACATGTTCTCAATATCGCCAAATTGCTCGATTGTTCCGATAATTTGGAGAAATCTATCTGGAACTGCGCTGAACAGTTTTTCAACAACTTCGCTGTCGTCGAGCTTCGTGCCCAGCGAGCGGATCTCACCCACCAGCGTGGTAAGCTTCATGGAAAACTCGTTTATTGTCTCTGAATCCTCCATGTGTAACTTGTTCAGTTGCCGTTTCAGCACCTGTACGCGTGCCTTCTTGACGCGATCTTCACCAACCCGCATCTCCCTGAGTGCGTCCCAAGCCTCCTTTGCCGTCTGCTTCTCCGCGATTGCCATCATCACGTCATCTGGCACGGCTTGAGAAATGGCTACCATGGCACCTTGATCTTTGTCGTCGTCTATGTCTCCACCTTCGATCACTGACCATACTCCTAGCGAACGCAAGATTATCTTCATCTTGACAGCCCATATGCCGTAGTTCGATTCGCTTAACGTTGGATAATGGATCGGGATTGAGGCTCCTCTTGCCATCGGTTTGACGACTGCAACTGTCATAGATTGATCTGCTTCGTTACCGGCCATTGCCTTGATAACTTGGCTCTGATACCAAATGTTGGATCTCTCTTATGATTTCTCAAATTATGCACACACTCACGGATTGAAAGAATAAAAGAAGGAACAAGCAAATAAGACACAGAAGTTTTTTTGTGATGCTCTCTAATCACATCGTTTTCTGATTTTCTCATATATATAGACATAATACAAAACTGCCCACTACCATTACATCCCACGTTTAGAACTCTAAAATTAGACTAACCAATTTAAACTTTCCTTAAATAACTACTATTCCCAGCAACATGCTGATTCTAAATTCTAACTTCCTAAAATATAAACCTGTAAATAGACAACCCGAATTGGAGAGAGTCCGAAACAGCTGGACCCGAACTTGTGTTTGGACTCGGACTATGGACTGGACTCGGACTTGGACAACTAGATTAACTCATCAGAGCATGGGTCCTCTCTACAAACTTGTTCATTCCAGCGATGCACACTAAAGTTGTTGGTAACCACAGCACTGGATTTGGTGGTGATTGCCAAAACGCATAAACTGCAGCTACAACCTGAATAACTAGTCCCAACGGGAGACGCCACCAAAGCTCGTTATCGTCGATTGAGTATGATGTGAGGGTATCGGGACCTCCCAGGTGGAGCAAGAGGAACGGGGCCCACAAGATGGTGAGGTCGTCTGGTATGGTTCCACTGTCCCCACTGTCTGCAGGATCTATCTGCTTGCCCATGTTACCCAGAGCTAATGGAGGAACCAACTCAGCAGTCAGGTAAAACAGCCAGATCGTCAGTGCAAGCACCTTGCTGCTGCTGCGTTTGCGCAATGGTGCCAAGAACATGAGACTTATTTGTATGATGAGGCTGGCGAGGACAAGAATCCTTACCCCGTCTGAGTTCCATTGGTTTTGCCATTTCTCAAGGGTATTATCCATTCTCTGGATCTCTTTTTTTTTTTTTGGAATGACCTTGCCAGATGCTACCACTCTCCCTCTCTCTCTCTCTTGAAACCTTGGCAGAAGCTGCCAAGAAACTCTCTCTCTCTGTTTGAAAAGCTTCGCAGTGGCTGCCAAATGCCAATCTCTCCCTCTCCCTCCCGTTGTTTTCTCCCTCTTTTGGTTTCTTGTTTTGAGATGCCCGGCTAGATCCAAGCCTTGTTTTGAGATGCCCTGCTAGAATTGTGGAGATCCACAACTTATTCAACGTGTGATATTATTTTTTTAATATTATTTGTCACATAACATGTTTGTTTCAGTTGACTAATTGAATGTTCAGCACTCCAGCACAGATCCAGCTCATATGTAACGGTCAAATTCATGGAAGCGACTTTTATGGAAGGAATATTAAATTTGTTATCAAAATACACAAGTAAAGTCTGATTTTGAATTACAAATTATTGTGTATGTCTCTCATCTCATTATATATTTTTTTCAGACTTGATTTAGCAGAATATTAGAAATAGTAGGTCATGTTTGGCATGCTATATTAAGGAGGAAGAATTTAGTATAGGGTATTTTAGGACGAGTCATCAAGTCCGTCAAGGAAGGTGTACACCCTTGTCTTCTCAATAAAGGCGTTGAATTTGTCGATATCTACGGCATACTCCATGGGGTTTAGCTTCGGAAATCAATCTCTTGCCACAATCCTTGAAGTTCGTCGAAGTATTCTTCAATAGCTCACCCTTCTTGTCTCACACGCATAACCTGACGATTGAGGGCATACACCTGAGCTTCGTCATTGTTGTCGTACTATGTTGTTGCTATTGCCTTTCATACATCTCTAGGAGTTGGATACCGAATATAACTCCCCCTTAATCGAGGTTCAAGGGAATTAATACTAGCCTTTTACCACCACATCGTCAGTTGCCCATCTTTGGTATGATGATTCGGTTATGGGTGGTGGAGCCGGTTCTCCTGTAAGATGCTTCATCCTTTCTCTGCTACAGACGTACATCGTCACCGCTTGACTCCAAAAAGAGTAGTTTGTGCCATCAAATTTTACATCAATAGCGCTTGAATGAATTGTACCATCGGTCATGGCAACAAGTTGAGTTATGATTTGTGTTGCCGGTTGAGGATTGTTTATGGCAGCAGCTTGCATAGCCACCATTTGAGTCATCATTTTTGCCATCTGCTCAATCAACGCAGCTGTGGTGGTCGATTCTTGGGAGTCGGCTTCTGACATTGTTCTACCAAGAAAGTGTGGACAGCTCCTTAAGAGCAGTATAGCACGAGAAATTGAAGTTAAAGACAAGAAGGACAACAATTTTCCTAGCTATACCACCAGGCAACCACGCTCTGATACCATGTCAAATTAACTGTAAAATAAAGAGAACACAAGACTCCCAAGAAATCTCCATTCCCACCCGATTTTGTTTCTTTGTTTTTCTTATATAAAATTACACAGTTGCTTCATGCCTATTTATCAATTCAAAGATATTTTGTATATCATGCTAAACATGGAAACCAATCCTTAGAATTACAGGTAATCAGAAGATTATCTATTTCCGATTTCATTAGATGCATATATGATTGATATCCTTTAATATCTTCTTTCCTCCTTTTGATTAGATATAGATCTATTTTGGCTTGGTTCCCAAGTTGTTTTGGCTTGGTTTGTTGGATAATTAATCTAACGTTGGACTAATATGTAAAATAATTTTGTATTGTATACTGTCAATTTTATGCTCAATTAAAAGTGGTCATATGCATTATATAATTTATTGAGCATTAATGTGTCATATAGGGTGTGGACCTTTAATGTGTAGAACTTAAGGTGTAATACTCAATTTAATTATGGGTTGAATTGAATAATTACAACATAAGACAGCCAAGAGTTTTCTTGGGCTGTATATATATGATTTGGTCCCCCAGAATACAAGGCAATCTGAATTCACTTCTTCTTATCCCATTAGAGAAAAGTGTGAGAGGCTTTGGAGAAGGCAGAACAAAGGAGACTCTCTAAAGAGCCTTGCTATTCTGGAAGAACCGAATCGGTGGCGCTCTCTCGCACAAAACAGTCAAGGATTAAGGTACGCTTCCGCTATTCAGTTTTATATTCAACACAGATGGTCCTGCGGTAATCGACAATGGTTTTCGTCGGTTCTAACAAGTGGTATCAGAGCCACTCTGTGTTTGAAACAAGTTTTCTGTATTTTTTCCGGTACAGTTATGTTATAAGATTGAATTTTTGATTATTGGCGATTTTAGATTTGTTAATTTAGTTAATTTTGTCCTTGAAATTCAGTCCAGAACCTTGAAATCGCCATTTCAGATCTGAGTTTCACGCATGGTCCGCGTGTGAACCAAGTTTAACCAAAAATAAATCAATTTCCCGACCATTCAGTTCTGTAGACCGCGCATAGACCGGCCCAAAACCCTTGCTCATCGCGTTGGTTGCGTGAGCCGCGCATACACCGCGTTCCATCATCGCGCGTGAAAAGTTTCGTGCACTGCGCGATATTCAGTGGCTCAGCACGCGTCATTTCATGATACACCGCGCGTGGACCGAAGTAAATAATTTATTTTGTGTACCACGCATACACCGGAATCCAGTTTTGAGTCAGTCTGTACACCGCGCAAACACATTCGGTCTTATTTAATTGTGCAATTCCCGTACACCACGCAAAGACCGCTGGTCTAAGCGCTAGAAATTGGTATTTATTAATTATTATCAGAGACGGTAATAATAAAAAGGCGCAATATATAACTTTTAACTGAAGCTGTGCATATAACATTTTATTGAAGTTAAAGCCTCAGTTTTAAATTTAATTATAATTTCATAATTAAACCGTTAATTTAAGTATAAGTTCAATTAGACCTTTGCAAAAACCAATTTAAGCCTTTTGATTCTGATTCTTCAGTATAGTTTAATTTAAGATCAAGATGATTATATTTAATCTAAATTCACATGGAAATAGAGAATCAAAATAAGAAAAATTTGTATTTGATTCTTAATAAAGTTGAGATGAATTTAGATTTTGAATTATATCATGGTAAAATATACATTTATGAGTGGAACAAAGAATTACTCAGCGAAAGGAAATGAATTTAGATACACCTTTATTGGTGATAAGATGTAAAAATCCAAGTATGCTGTTAATTGAGATACCACTACATATGTATATTTCTAGTATATCATAAGAATTAAGTTAATTACGGTTGAACTAAATCCATATGGCAATCGAGAATCAAAAGAGGAAAAATATATATTTGATTCTTAATAAATTAAGGATGGATTTAGATTTATGTTTAAACCGTAATTTTAGATTTTGGATATAATTTTAAGTTCGAATAAAAGGTATTAAAGTTATATATTTTAAAATAGATTGGTTTCAATCGCACCTCGCCAAAGTGAGCTCTCCTTTTGAAATTAATTTATTTTAAAATATAAAAGGTTTTATTGTGTGCATGTAATGAGTGTAAATATTCGTCCGCCCAAAGGAAGACCAATATTTATTAAAGTTGCATGTGCGCCTTGTGGTAATAAGTGCAGTGATAATTGTTTGGTTTTTTACGTGTGATCAATTTAATCGGCCCAAAGGAAGATTAATTGTTCAACATGTTACTTAATTATCAGTGCTTGATTACTACGCCAAGATATCATAAGAAGTTAATATTTTAGTCCAAAGACAACTTATTAATGGAACCGATATCTTGAGGTAATGGGGTTTACCTTTATTTGAATTTATTATTATATATGGATATTTAATGAGTATGTAGTGTTTGTTTATTGTTCTAATTTTAGTTAATATCAATTCTAGCATCAAATTTAAGGGAATGAAAGAACTTATTGTTAGTTCTAATAATTATGGATCTTGACATTGCGTTAAGGATTGATTCTCCAATACTTAAGATTATGAGTACCTCTAATTTAAGAGGGAGAAAGAAAAGTAGGAGAAGTCAAATCGCATGTGTCATATGATCATAATAAAGGAATATTCTAGAAGCATTTAGGGGCACTTTTACGAATAATTTAGTTAAGGCTTATGAATTCCTTTCGACTATTAAAAATAGATTTGTTAAGACCGAATAGTTCAAGTTGATACGATCTTAGTAAATCAAATTTTCAGTAAGGTATAAAGTCAAAGGAATGCATATAAGAAATAAGAGTATAATAGCTGCATATACAACATCTCAATAGGAACAACAAAAGAAATCGGTTAAACTGGATGGTAGTAGTTGTTTCTTTTGAATTGTTGAAAAGTATAAAGGATTAAGCAATTAAGTACTTGTCATGCTTTGCGTGTCAAGAAAAGTATACTTATTAATATGGTTTGTTTTGAGGTTAATTTAACTTTGATACTTCGACACACGTGGTGGATAAATTCTAGTGTAATAACTCACATCAGTGTGTCTATGCAAGGTTGTTTGAGTAGCCGTAGCCTAGTGATGATGAAAGATACATCTATATTGGCGACGACTAGAATGTTAAAGTTGAAGCAATTAGAAAGTTAGATTATTATTGAAGATTAGATTTTATTTGAATCTCAATGAAACATTTAAGTTTTGTATTTTGGACGTAACTTAATTTCTATTTTTGCTATGTACAAGTATGGATTTACTTGTTATTCTAGAAATATAAATTTTGGTTTGTTTCATGATTCAAAATCCGTTGGATCTACTATTTTTCGATTTTAATAATCTAAATTCCAAAGAAATAATTGTTTAATATAACGAGTCCTTGTATTTAAGTATTTGTGTTAATAAAAGTAAAGCAATGAGAATTTTGGTTGCATTATGGCACAAGTGTTTCAGTTATATCTCCCGATGGAGATAAAGACTTGTGTCAGAATGGAATTCTCGAGCATTTGGATAACACAGATTTTGATAATTGTGTTGATTGTATTAAGATAAAACGAACCAATTTGAGGCGATTTATAGCCAACAAGTCTCAGGATGTCTTGGAACTAATAAAATTCAGATATTAGTGAACTATTTTCATACGGATGTTAGAAAAATGTACATTATTTTATTATGTTCATAGACAAATATTTTCGTTATGGCTATATTTATCACATTTATGAGAAATCATAGTTTTTTTGGATGTGTTCAAAATTATAAGGCTGGCATTGAGAATCAACTCATAATAAGGATTTCAAGTGTCAGCTTTGACTGTCGTGTTCTATACAATAGTAGATATGACGGTTCAGGTGAACATTATATTTCTTTATTACTTTGGAAATAAGGACTTAAGATTGCAGCTTATATTCTTAATTAAAACATTACAGTTTTATAATCCCACAACAAGGTCGATTTTTTTTTAAGGAAGAAAACATGCGAAGTTCTTTGAAGATGTTGAGTTTACGGGGGGAAATACTATTCAAAATTTTATCTTCGATGAGAAATATGTAAATATTCTCACAGGTGTTATTGGCATTATTTAGGATTTCGATCCTGGTTATGTTCAAGACACAATAATCAATGATAATACCGAAGAGCAAACTTTAACATCTCAAGAACACGTGTCATTAAGGATATCCACTAGGTAAAGTGGGTAGATGTCATAATATAGAGATGAAGTTCATGAAAGGCTAAGATATTTGTGATATTGTTCATTTGCCATAAGGTACAAAATTCAATGGTTTTAATGGAATTTGAATGGCAATGTGGGAGCAATACAAAGTACGTCTAGCGGCATATGGCTTCACATAGAAAAAATGACATTGGATATAAAAAGACTTTCTCTTCGGTTACTTTGAAAGTCTTTCATAATAATAATGACTTTAAAGGTGCATTTTATATCTTGAGTTACATTAGATGGATGTTAAGATGTCATTTCTCAATAGTAGTATTGATCGATGATATGATTTATATGGTGTGACCATAAAATTTTGAGTCATAAGATCTAAAGCATATGCTTTGCAAATTCAGAAAATCCATCTATGGACTCAATCAAGTATATTATCGACAATGGTATTCAAAATTCATCAAGTGATCATCTCGTTTGATTTTGAGATGAATTTAGTCGATGAATGCATATACCATAACTTATGTGGGATTAATGTTACTTTCCTGGTTTTATATGTCAGTGACATATTGCTTGCCACTAACAATATATGTTTGTTGCTTGACATCAAGAGATTTCTATTTAGGAATTTTTTGAGATGAATGATCTTGATGATGAATCTTTTGTGTTAGGTATAAAAATACATAAAGAGCAATCTCGATGTATTCTCAGGTTGTCACAAAAGAACTATACCGTATAAGTTTACAAGATGACATGCATTAAAATAAACCAAGAAATATCTCTATATATAAAGGAGACGAGTTTAGTCTCAATCAGTGCTCTAAGAATAATTTTAAGAATAAATTAATACAGAAGATTTCCTATGTTTCGGTAGTAGGAAGTCTGAAGTATGCTCAGGTTTGTACGTGTCTAGATAGTGCGTACATAATTAGAATGCTAAATTTATATTAAAGTAATTCAAAAGCAGACCATAAGATAGCAGCCAAAAGGGTCTTGCATTATTTTTATGGAAAATAAAAACTACATACTCACATATCGAATATCAGAAAAGTTTGAGATCATTTGGTATACTGATTTCGATTTTGGTAGATACCAATAAATCATGTTATAACACGTGTATGAGGTATCTAATTGGTGAATATAACTGTGAAATTTTGTCACATGGCTGTACGAAGTGGATAAGAATTAAATACCACTTAAGTTATTTTGTGACAATAACCCGACAGTTTTATATTCCAATAATAGGAACTTGACAAGGTCAAAGAATATAGACCAAGTTCTGAGTTGTAAATGGAAGAGTTCAGAATGGACAGTTGTCTATCGAGCACAATGGCACAAACTCCGTGATTGCAGCTGCATATTAAATGATTGTCACCCAAAAGGTTTCATGAGCATGCTGCTCGTATGGGTGTCATGTCAAATTAAAGATCTTCAATTTTTGAGGATATTCAGATTTTAGTGGGAGTTTGTAATTATGCTTGTATGACATATGCGGTTTTCAGTTTTTAAAGTTTAAGAATATTTCTGCAGAAATAAAGTTTCAGTTTATTCACATTCTGACTCTATTAAGGTTGATCTCATTTAAGGGTGGACCAGTTGGAAATAGTCACGTTATGATCACATTACGTGAAATTTTCATGCTACACATCCACATCATGATTCATGTCATTTGGTTATGTCAATATATGTGACCATTATTGGTTGAGTTACGAATAAATGTGGCAAAAACTACTTTGATCCTATATTAATATAATTGATGGACGGAATTGTTCGGGACACATTTCGGTTATGACAGAAAAGTTGAGCTCACTACGGTTATTAACAATATAAAATTATAAGGTTTCACATATAGTCCAAGTGGGAGATTGTTGGATAATTAATCTAACGTTGGACTAATATGTAAAATAATTTTGTATTGTATACTGTCAATTTTATGCTCAATTAAAAGTGGTCATATACATTATATAATTTATTGAGCATTAATGTGTCATATAGGGTGTGGACCTTTAATGTGTAGAACTTAAGGTGTAATACTCAATTTAATTATGGGTTGAATTGAATAATTACAACATAAGACAGCCAAGAGTTTTCTTGGGCTGTATATATATGATTTGGTCCCCCAGAATACAAGGCAATCTGAATTCACTTCTTCTTATCCCATTAGAGAAGAGTGTGAGAGACTTTGGAGAAGGCAGAACAAAGGAGACTCTCTAAAGAGCCTTGCTATTCTGGAAGAACCGAATCGGTGGCGCTCTCTCGCACAAAACAGTCAAGGATTAAGGTACGCTTTCGCTATTCAGTTTTATATTCAACACAGATGGTCCTGCGGTGATCGACAATGGTTTTCGTCGGTTCTAACATGGTTCCCAAGTTGTCAGGAACCAAGTGTAATCTTAACAAGCTACATAATTAAGTTCATAAATTCTATTTATTTGAACCATTGACTTTGTTAGTTCTGGATCCCACAAATACGCTGCCCTGCCCCTTTTTGAAATCAATAAAAAAAAACAATCCACACCTGTGTCATGAATGATGCTTTTTAGATGGTTCGTCGCTTTCACAACTGTAAAAATACTTTATATATTTTCATAAATATATTGCTTAAGAACTACAAAAATGCAAATTAAACAAACAAACAAACAAGTTAATAACATATTCTTAGGAAACAAAATCTACTAAAAATCAAAACATGACAGTAATGCATCATGCCAGATCATTATAATCAATAAAATTTGTTGTAAATTATTCTGCATAGTAAATAATAACTGAATATTTTCTGCCTTAATGAATAAACAAACTTTAAAGATGTGAGAATTGTTTTCACCTTTTTTAGTGATTAAGCTGCATCTTATATCGTTTGTTTATTTTTTTTTATAAAAATATCTCATGACTCGCCTTGAAAAGAGCACATTAATTAATTTCGGACTCGATCTCGAGAGGTTGAGAACTGTACATGTATGTATTATCATATCACACAAGATGTTTTCAAATAAAATATCAAATGGCCTATTTATATTCTTTTATAATTGCTATATCATACTTGAAAAGGAACCCAGAACTCTGGCAGCTAAATATTTGAATTTAGTAGAATTTAGAAACTTTTTTCTTAAAGATGAGTTGATTTCGCGACAATGATTGCAGAAGTTCAACTCTGTCTCCTAACGATTTTATAATAAACCAGGACATGTTAAGTTCTTCAAGCTTGCCTTTGAGAAACCTTAGTATAAAATAATAATAAAGCCAAACAAAATTAAGATCATGGCTCTTAGATAATCTAAAAAGCATATATACTCCAGTTAAGCTGCACAAATATTACAAAGAAGTATATATCATGTATGATAATTACAGCAATAAGGATGACACGCATTCTTTTTATATTTTTTTATTATTTTATTATTAAAAGTATAATACGCTAAGCTTAAGTCTCCTCGTATGTTGGCAAATCAAATAGTACACTTCTATTCCATTCCTCTATATTATGGAATCTAGCGACCCATAAATGTTGTAGTCTTTCGTTGGGCTACGATACTTCGCGAAGTAAAACGAGTGTTTTACTTCACGTCTATATCTTCAATTTGAAACTTCAAAACGTCAATCCGAACCGTTCAAGTTGATCTCCATATTAAATTGTGCTTGGAGACCAAATTTTACATTTTTTGAAAATTGTTTACTATTTTTTTAGAATTTTTGAAAATCACTGTTTTTCAAAAAATCCTGGACCATCAAAAACAACAATTTTCAAAAATTCTAAAGAAATAGTAAAAAAATTCCACAAAATGTAAAATTTGGTCTCCAAGCAGAATTTAATATGGAGATCAATTTGAACGGTTCGGATTGCCATTTTAAACTTTGAAATCGCAAAATATGAGTGTGAAGTAAAACACTCGCTTTATTTCGCAAAACACCGTAGCCCAACTCTATATATATATATATATATATATATATATATATATAGAGAGAGAGAGAGAGAGAGAGAGGCTAATATACAAACGTTTGTTCCTGGATTCAGGAACAAGCGATTCAGTTCTCCGATTTTTAAAGTCCAAACAGTCGAACCAAATCATTAGATATTCAATCTATATTAAAATGTGCTTGGAGACCAAATTTTACATTTTTTAGAATTTTTTTACTATTTATTAAGATGGTTTGAAAACTGCTGTTTCTATTAAATTTCTGCAGCATTGAAAAACAGCGGTTTTCAAACCAACTTAATAAATAGTAAAAAAATCCAAAAAATGTAAAATTTAGTCTCTAAGCACATTTTAATATAGATTGAATATCTAATGGTTTGGATCGACTGTTTGGACTTTGAAAATCGAAGAACCGAACCGTTTGTTCCTGAGTCCAGGAACAAACGTTTGTATATTAGCCATTCTCTCTCTCTCTCTCTATATATATATATATATATAGAGAGAGTAAAACTAGGGTGTTCCTAAGTTCACCGAGTATCTCTGTGAACTTAATTTTAAAATCTATTGAATTGGCTTTAAATGACAAATTCAAATTGTTGAAATTCTTCTACTTTACGAGTGATGCGTTTACATGCAAAATTTTTAAATTAATTTTGTATAGAGTCAAGTGGTCAAAAAATATTCAAAAATGAAGGTATTAAAATTAATTTATAAACTTTCTAATTTTGACCGCTTGACTTTACACTAAATTAATTCGAAAGTTTAGAATTTTTTTTATGTAGACGCATCACACGTAAGATAGAAGGATTTCAACGTTTTGAATTCGTCATTTAAAGCCAATCCGATAAATTTTAGATTTGAGTTCACAAAGGGACTTGGTGAACTTAAGAACACCCTAGTTTTACTCTATATATATATATATATATATATATATATATATATATATGTAATCTGGCTAATATGCTACATGTAGCATAGAAGGCCTCCGTGCAACGGCTCAATTTTTGAGTTTTCAAAATTCTAACGGTCGATCCGAACCGTTCAACATGATCTCCATATGAATATGTACTTGCAAATCAAATTTTACATTTTTTACAATTTTCTTACTATTTTTTAGATAGGTAGAAAATCACTTGATCTGAAAATTATGTACCATTCAGATCAAGTGATTTTCTACCTATCTAAATTTTTTTAAAAAGTTTCCAAAAAATATAAAATTTAATTTGCAAGTACATATTCATATGAAGATCATGTTGAACGGTTCGGATCGACCGTTAGGATTTTGAAAATTCAAATATTGAGACGTTGCATGATCAGAGTCAAAATAACGATGATTTACGTAGGGTTTTGGCTTAGGTTTTGCATATTTTCTCACACTTATGTTTAATTAATTAGAGAAAAAGGCTACTGTCACACTTCTTTATGTTTTATTGCAGAAAATAGGTTTTGGGACTATTTTACACCAAATGGAGCTAGAATCAGGTCAATCGGATCAGCGACACTTATCGACTAAGTCTCTATTACGGTCCATATTGCCTAATACGGACCAGACCTAGCACAGATCAGAAGATAGCACTGGAAGCATTAAACCCTAACCGTCAAGGTCTTAATACAGACCGTATCACCTGATACGGTCCATATCCGAAGGCGCCTCTTGGGGAATAACTACCGACAGCTGTTTCCAGATTGGTTTCTTAGCCTTCACTCAACCTCCCGACGTCCCTCCACTCCTATATAAAGCCCCTGGGCAGAAGAAGAAGTTATCTTTGTAATTAGGGTTAGATTTGATTAAAGAAAGAAGAGAGGAGTGCTTGTAACAATGCCGTTCCGCAGCTAAGTTCATTTTCTTAGGGCTAGGCAGTAAACCTTGTTACTCTTGATGTTTTGATATATATATTTATGTTGATTATGGTTTCTTGTTGTTGTATCAAAATACTTTTGTGATTTATTTTCTTTTCATCTAATTTCAATGATCTAGTTTGAGTTTGTTAGGGTAGTGACAGTACTTTAATGGCAAGAGAAACTATTTGTATGAATTAGCCTCGTTGAGATTTATTAGGTTTATGTGAAGAAAACCTTAGCGGGGAAACCATAAACCAGACCAACAAAACGCGTACCAAATTCCATCACTTGCGTAAGGAAAATCGCAGTGATCTGTGTGTAATTTGGGGTTTTTAGAGATCAGTCATTTGCGTAAGGAAACTCGCAGTGTCCTATGTAGAATCTCGATGAAAGATATGTCATTCTTGCGTAACATAAATCGCAGTGACCTATGTGGTTATCTTTCATAAAACAACAACAGAAAATCAGATGCAACAGAAATATATTGTCAAGGTGGATTGAGTGGCAATCGTGTGCCGAAACCCTAGAAATTCTCATCTCAATCTTTATTTTAATTACTTTTAATTGCTTCCTAATTTACATTGATCACAACAACATCTCCCAATTTTCAGATTTCGTCTAGCCTTTCGAAAAATTGTGATTCGATCGCTCAAAGCACTGAACCAACATTCCCTGTGGATCGACCTCGAATATACTACTCGATAGGATTGTGCGCTTGCAGTCCGAACCGATAGCATTTCCGAATTTATAAATATTAAAAAAAACATTGCTCTCTTTTGAGTGATCATTGCACGGAGGCCCTCTATGCTACATTAGCACCGTAGCCAACTCATATATATATATATATATATATATATATATATATATATATATATATATATATATATATATATATATATATGAGCTATGCTACTCCATGGAGTAAAATGCGTTTGTACTTCACGCCGTATTTTTATTTTGAAAGTCCAAACGACCTATCCGAACCGCTCAACATGATCTCCATATTGAAATGTGCTTGGAGATCAAATTTTACATTTTTTAGAATTTTTTACTATTTATTAAGCCACTTTGAAAATCTGAAAATCCGGATGAACAGTAAAAAACAGTAAAAAATTCTGGACTGCAGGATCAGTGATTTTCAAAGTGGCTTAATAAATAGTAAAAAAAATTTAAAAAATGTAAAATTTGGTCTCCAAGCACATTTCAATATGGAGATCATGTTGAGCGGTTCGGATCGGTCGTTTGGACTTTCCAAATAAAAATATAGCGGCATGGAACACCAACGCGTTTTACTCCATGGAGTAGCATAGCTCATCTATATATATATATATATATATATATATATATATATATATATATATATATATATATATATATATATATATATATATATGTATGTATGTCGTTGCAGTAGCAATTACGTCCCACCACATGTCAAGCTCTATTTATTAGGCTCGATATCATGTGGCACGTTAGTTCCAATCTTTATTGCGTTCGTCTCGCTTGACTTGTCAGCTATATATTTTTTTAGGCTCGATATCATGTGGCACGTTAGTTCCAATCTTTATTGCGTTCGTCTCGCTTGACTTGTCAGCTTTTTTTTTTTTATCTGTTATACAGTCTGGCACAAAAGTCTGGTTCAACCTTTCGATCTAAATATCAAAGGAGAGTAGAATTTAATTTGTGTTTTGTTTTCTTCTTCTTTTTATATGGGTATTTGAATATCTCTACTGTAATTTATTAGATAAACTTTTGCAAACATAGATCGGAACAAATAATATTTGCAAACATAATGACAACTTGATCAAGTTGATCGGAAGATTTTTATTATTTGATAAAAAGAATTCTACATCTTTAAATAAATAAATAAAACTGTACAACATTTTAATTAATAGTCGCTTTTTTTATGTCCCGGCCGTAGGGAAGGAGGTTAATGACAAAAATGCCATTTATTTTTAAAATAATATTAATAAGTATTTTTTTAGTTGATTAAATAAAAGATGGGGATATGAATAAACAAAATGAGTTTGGATGGGGAAATAACTAATTTTAAAATTTTGATGGGAAAATATCTAATTGATGAAGTTATGATGGGTATATATCAAAATTTCTCTTTTTATTCATGGCGTGTCTACTAATTTAATTATTTATTATTTTCCCATATTTAACATTTTTACTCTAGCTCGGTTTCTTTACATAATTTCCAACCGAATCAGACCAAGCATTCAATTTAGTCTGAAGTGGTTTAAGAACCGTCTTTTCTTTTTCTGGACAGAGAGCCCACAGGAGCCCAAACCTGGTTCCACTTGTCTTTTTCTTTTTCATTTAATTTCAAATTTGAAGAGGCCCAAGGCCCAAGGCCCAAACATATCAAAGACTTCACACAAATCTGCAGTCTGCTCAATTTTGAATAATGCCATGATCCGGTCATGTACCACTCCTTAGTGGTTTTGGGTTTAGATATAAACTCGGCTTGTTTTTCGTAATTCTCAGAAAATTTAACAGAGATATTCTTTAAATCCAACTAATTATTCACACCTTTTACTATTAGAGCTGATTACAAATTTATTTTGTGCTTAGTTTTAGGGTTTCGGTCAAAAACCAAAATGTCAAATCCAAAAACATAACATCACTACTGTGAATCCTCTATATCAAGAGCAATAATTAATTTGGAAGCTACCTAATTTATAACGCAGAGTTGTAAAACATTAGTTCACAGTGTATGCAAACATTAGTGTATACATCTTAAAAATGCATGTTTTTAAAACTTCTACATTTATGGCGGCACCCTTTTTATGCTTTATTTTTTTTTCACAAAGAAAGGAAGAGGGACTTTGGTGATTGCTACAGAAAGGTGAGGGAACGAAGGACAAGGTATGTGAGTGTTATGAACTTAATTGCAAATTGTAATAGGTTATGTGAATTTTTGAAAAATTGTGTAACTTTTTGGTAATTTTGAGGATGTTGGTCTGACGATGGCAGAAAGATGAGTAAATGGTAAATTGAACCATTGACTTTGTTAGTTCTAGATCACACAAATACGCTGCCCCTATTTGATAACTACAAAAAAACAATCCACACATGTATCATGCATGATACTTTTAGATGGTATGCGTCGCTTTCACACATGTAAAAATACTTTATTAATTAGTTTTGAATTATTTTCAGAAATATATTGCTTAAGAACTGCAAATATACAAAACAAATAAAAAAGTTAATAATATATCCCTAAGAAACAAAATTTACTGAAAATAAAAAACATGACAGTAATACATTATGCCAGATCATTATAATAAAAAGAAATTTGGTGAAAATTACTCCGCAGTACTTAATAATTGAATATTTTTTGCCTTGATGAATTTTTTTTTGGTAAAAAATACCGAAGCCCAGTTTCATTAAGAAACGGAGTTAACTCACAAGGTGAATTATAGTTCTGTTGAGAGTATACATACAAAAACTCTCAACCGAAAGCAACTAACACAGCATCCTCAACTTTGCCATATATAAGCAAAGAACAAAATACCAACTGATCCATAATCAAGGCATCACCAGATCCACTAGTCTAAAACCAAAAAGCTTTGCTATCAACAAGGCTTAACACTATCAAAGCTAGGTAAGATAACTATAATTCTTCAAGGTCTGTACTATCAGACTGGCGGGGGAGAAGGAGAAGGGGGAGGTGGGGGAGAAGAAGTGTGCTCAGGCAGATAAGGAACCATCTGGTCATCTCCAGGAAGCCACACACGAAGTGGAATCACCTCCAAAGCGTCAGCAGGCAGCAGCCAATCACAAGTTGACTCCTTGGTCTTCTGTTTCATCCTTTTGCTACATGTCCAATATTCAGCCAAAGATATAGTCAGTGAAATAAGTTGACGACCTGTTTTCACTTGCAAATTTTGGAAACGAACTTCATTTCGGTGTTTCCACAGTGTCCAACATACTCCACTAAAACAATCAGAAAAGTCTGTCTTTGATGCTTATCTAACATTTTAGCGAACTTTGAGTGTTTTTTCTGGAAAATCTCAACCGTTCAAATACATTCTGTACGTATCTCAAAGCACAAATAATACTAGATCCCTGGCTATCCCCAAATAGGCACTGTACACGTCGGTCACACAAAAGTTGAGATATCTCAGAGGATATGCACTCCGAGTTGTCCCCATCAGAGTGGCCCCTTTAATATTTGTGCGCAAGTAAAGTTAGATGTGACTTGGTAAGTATAATTCTAAAATTATCGAATTAGTTTCAAACGACGAATCTAATTGTTGAGACCAATTTATTTCACGAGTGATGTGTGTACAAGCAAAATTTTGAAAATTTCAAAATCATTTAGTATATAGTCAAACATATGTATAAATGATTCTTCATTAAATTAGTAAATAATGAATTATGAATTTATAAAGAAGCTTGAACTAAAAATATATTTAGCAGCTAAAGCACTCACTTCCATGATGTAGTTGAATGAATATATCCTACAGAAGAAATCAGCAACAGTGAAAAAGCAACACCATTAACAAAAAAATCCCGAAAATAGCATATGCAAAATATTTAATGGGTTCCACCAATATGTTATCATAATTCAATAAAGATATCAACAAACACAAACAATACACTAAAAATATATTTTACAATATGCATATTTTTTTTATATTTCTGTTTCATTTTTTTTTAAAATAATTATGAACGAATAGAGAATAATGGCGGAGCTAGACTTTCAAGTTATGGCGGGTCAAATGTGAATGGGTGCTAATTATATAAAATTTTCATGTGAAGTATATAGGAATTAATTTTACAATACCCATACCATTTTTAGTGCAATCAAAATTTACAATAACAATATTGACTAAAAAATAAAGTTTGCACTTTACAATCTATAATGCCTGAAGAAAATTAATATTTAACGAGATTACTTTTTTACAATCCAATACAATCCACATTTAGAATGCGAAGTACAATTTGTTTAGTAAATTAACGAAATTTGAAGCACATATTAAAGAATTGTTCGCATTCATTATAATTTTTTTTTCATATTTAAGAGATGCAAATAAAAGGATTCTAAAAAGTATGGGGGCTGCCATGAAGTACGTTCGATATTGAATTTATTTTATATGAATATTTAAAAAAATAAATTATTGCCATCCAAGATTTGTAAGAGATAATATGAACCGTTAAGGAATATCCCTGCTATATTTATCTTAAGAAAAAACTTTCTGCAATTACTTAATTTCATATGGTTTCATTTCTAAATATACGATACATGGGAATCAAAACGCCTGTGGCACCCTATGTAGGGAGGAGAAATATCCTCCCAGGTACCGTAAAAGATTCTTCCCACTTTACAGTTTGAGATTAACTCCGAGCTGCTTTGAGATTTGCGCCATCACAGGAGGTAGTATTATTGGGATTTGAGATTCGTATCAAGTTAAAAAGAACGGTCTAGATCCACTAATTCTAAAAGATTTCCTATTACGGTACCGGGGAGGATCTGAATCCTTGTAGGGAGCGAGAAGTTATCTATATTCAGCTTTCAACAGTTATGCATTATATCCAACGAATCCATATTCTCTCCGCTACAATTACAAAAGAACGTTCCAGGTTACTCCAAGCTGGTATTTATGCTTTGAGATTCGTGCAAAATTAAAAAAACAGTCCGGATTCAATAATTGTAAAAGATTTATTTTTACAGGGGAGGGTCCGAAATCAGTGGTTTTAATCAAATCAGTGGTTTAACTGAATAGCATGAAGAACACCAAAAAATGTCTGAACGAACTTCAGTTCTTCACACCAGTATCTCAAATCAGTGGTTTTAATCTGATTCAATTCATGAGTCATATTACATATGACAAAACAATGATGTCTACCAAAAACTATCAGATAAGCTCCATGAGAAACTTGCTTAAGCCACTTTAAATCGTTTAACAGGTTCTGTCTGCCGAAAGGAATTATCGGATCAATCTCAACAAATTTCAAAAGAAGGCTGCCAGTCTGGTTGGAAAAAATGCAGGAAAACCCACAAGTTCCAAACAATTGAAGTGCAACCCCTACAATTTCTTACAGAACCCCTCATGAATTTCAAATATTGACAGTGAAGTCCTTGGGAGCTGGAAAATTACCAAGAACCCCTCAACAAGTCCAGAAACCATTAAAGGGATCTCAGAGATTTACCCAAAGATCCCTGAGAAGTTACAAATTCCAAAAATACCCTTACAGCCTTGGAGAACTCCGAATAAATTCAAATAAATTCCATAAAATCCAGAAAACACTTAATGAAATTGATAAAATTTATAAACCCAAAATGTCCATATTTTGATATCAAAACCGAAAATACTTGCTTAACGTACAAAATATGTTTTGTCAAAATTATTAAATATCATGAAATAATAAAATAGTATTAGACATCCTATTCCTAGCCATGTATCTTGTCTCTTTTTAACTACTAAATATGTTTTACTTTCCTACTTTACCTATTTATCTCACTGCCTCATATTTATTTTGCTGCCATTTCCATAAAATTGGTAGTCAAGATATAATATGTGTTAAATCGAAAATTGAATCAATTTTTTTAGAACTGAATCAATATTATATTATATTTAGAATAATAGTAAGCTAATTTTTTTTAAATACGAAATGTTGAAGATTATAAAATTGTTATGATGAAAATTAAAAACTAAATTTGAGAAAATGTGCATGCATCTGATGTGGAGGAAAAAAGAAAGGGAGGAAGAGGTAAAAAATTAAGTTGATGGACTTGTAAGAACATTTTGTTAAAACATTTAGAAAGAAGGATTATTTATTTCAATTATTTTTTAAAACTATATGTTTTGTATTAGTTCTACTCGGACCAATTTTAGCACCTTCTTAGGTTGTGCTCCACAACGCCAGTGCAGAGAGGAAGGAGAAGGAATTTCAAAAGTTTGTACAGCGTGTTCCCCTCACCACCGTAGCACGTTTTTTCACTTCCCTTTCCGATTACCTTCTTCTGAAATGGGCGAACGGCGTGGACAGACCGTGCACGCGTGGAGTTTACCTTCGCTCTCGTTTCTTCCTTTAATAAGGGCATTCTTCTCCATTCTGAAGCACCCGTAGGAAAAATATGAAAGCAATCACTAACTGTGTAGGGGCATGACTCTTATTTTTCCTCAAAAAAAATCACTAACTGTGTATATTTGAGAATAATTAAAAAGAGGCAGAAAGAAATTAAAATGGGAGAAAAATTGATAAGTTATTTTAAAGTGGAGTAAAATTGATAGAAAAATTATTTTTATACATTACTTCCAAGAAAAATGGATAGAATTATTTTACACTTAGTTGATTCCATAAAAAAAAAAAAAAGAAAAAACATAATGGTTTCCTTGTGTCATTCTTACTAGAAAAAATATGTTGAATTTTTTTTTTAAATAATTAATTGAAATTTAAGTTTAAAATATCATGATTATTTTTAGGAACTTTTAAGATCAAAATAAAAGATAAGTAATGTTTGTGGACAATTTATGTTAATTTTCTCATAAAGAATTTATAAATGAAGAGTTAATTTTCACCTGCTTTCTTATAGGAGTCCGAATCTGCTGCGATTCCGAGATGGATCGTAGGATCCTAAAATTCTGAGATCAACGGTTCAAACTTTTCTGTGCGCGGATCTCGAAACTTTCTTGAAAAAGTAAATTTTCATGCACGCATCTCGAGAAAGACCAACAGTTGAGATGAGATCGCAGGGTCCTGTGATTCCCCAGAATCACAGCAGATTTATTTTCTTCTTATAGTGGCCCTACCACAGTCCTTTTTCTCCATAGATGGGTCCCTTCTTTGTCTACTGGGCTCATTTTCTTGGTTTTCACCGAATTAACAAGCACTGGAGAAAGAGAGAAACCAATGACATGTGCTTTTAGAGAGTAACTGAACCTTTCTTGTGAAACGGAGTGAAATTAAGAAATCCTTACGATCCAAGACAAGCTTTGTTGACCATTGACCAATAATTCCAAGTCGCGAGCAGTCTCTCAGTCGTCACGTCCACTTCAAAGTGGACCCCACGCGCTTAGTGCCATGATGCCAGTACAGTTCACAACTTCAAATAATTAATGAATGCTTCACCCACCTAACATTGCGCGCATCAATTAGCGGCCTTCCTCCGAATTACCTGCTGCTTTCTTTGGGTGACCCTACCAAAATACTTTGGGTCTGATCGGAACACAACAGTTGTTGGAGTTGAATTGATTTCAATTCAATAGTATTCAATAGAAATGATTTTCAATTGAATTTTGTTGATCAGAATATAAATAGGAAAGAATTGAATTCATTTCTAGTTTATGATTGGAAGGTCTATACAAAAGAAGAAAACAATTTCACTTTAAATAAAAATGACACTTTTATCCTTGTTCTTGCTTTAAGTGTTTATTTTATTGAAATACTTTTTATGGCTAACTAAAATCTGTGTACCGGTCAAGACCATCAAGCATAACTCTGACAGTAGATGTGCCTGTTTTTTTTATTTACGAAAAAGAAATGAAAAAAGAAAGAAAAGCAAAGATAAAATACATAAAAAAAAAAACAAAGAGAAAGAGACTACAAAAATTCAAAATCTAAAGGAAAAAAAGACTCGTATATATCATGACTAAATCAAAGAGGGTCATTTTAGTGGCTGCTGGCCCCTGCTGATATTTCCGGTATGTACTGGTATTTTTTACCAGTATGCTTAATTTCATAAAAGTATGTACCAGTATATGGGCAATCAAGGGCAGTACAAATATGAATATGGTACAAGTCTGTTTATGGTAACGGATTAAATTAGTACTCAATTCAAAGAAAGCAAAAATAAAACGATACTCAAAACTGAAGAGAAAGATGGTCACCAGTACTTTGTAAAAGAAAATATTTTCCAAAAATAGGCCTGATAAAAGTGTATTTTTCAATTTTTCTCCTCTTTACCAAAAATCATCACTTAAAAGTTTTCTCAATCCTAAAATCCATTACGCTCTAATCATTATCGCTTCAAACTACTACTCTCGTTTTAGCAGTTCTTGCCTTCATCCTGATTGCACGGTCTTTTTCAACAGAGTTGTTATAACTAGTGTGGCAATACTTCGATTCTGTTGCTGTCAGATACCAAGCTCTCCATGTCTATGTTGCAGTTTGTCACTTCGTCATCACCACCCATTAACCACACCGAAAAAAAAAGACTATGTTTGGTTTAATTGGCAATTAAATATATTAAGCGAAAAGGGTTGGGCATCTCTATACGTTTGCTTTTTACTGCTTTTAGTTGAACTCACTTGAACAAGAGGTTAATTTATGTTTTTTCCTTTTACTATACCTTCATATCAACTTTGTGCAAACATATATGAAATGAAGAACTATACTAAAACACCTCGGTAGAAAATTTGTGACACAAATGCAATTGTATCACACACAAATGTACAAAAGAAACACAGACAAGAGAGACAGAGATGGAGCCAGAAGTACCTTGTTGATGGTTCGAACAGTGGCAAAGCGAAAGGCAGGCTTGGAGGAACTGAGGAAGAGCTGGAGGATGGTAATGGCAGGAGTGAGCTCACGGCTAGTGACCGCACTGAGCTTGGTAATGGTCCTAGGTGCATCCAATATCACCATCTCCAGGATTGCCAAATTATCTCACCATTTCTCATTTACTAGAATGTAGAAACCAACCAGCCACTCCGATTGCAATATTTTTTTATGAAAATATACAATAAACTCACCACCACGCTTGTCAGACTCCGATTCCATATGGAGAGGCCTTATTCCAGCCTCTTCATCATATAACCCCTGGCCTTGAGACGACATGCAGCGGAGGTGGCGGCGACGCACTCTCTGACGAGTTCATACTGACGAGGTTTCGTGGCAGCGGCGACTGAAGGAGATCGACCGTGGCGGTGTGAGAAAAGAAGAGATCAGGGACAGGGGCCCGGGAGAGTGAAGGGTTTATTTATGAAAAGGGTATTGACGGAAACAAAAATAGTACCAATTGAACTCTCGCCAAATCTCTCCGATTTTCACGAGATTTCGCTGGGGCTAAAATCTCCCTCCGAATCGCCTCAAAAGAATTCATCTCTCGTCGCTGTGCATGTTCCGATTAGCGAAATTGAAGATTCGTCAATTCTATTTCTAGTTTTGAAGGAGGAAAACTGGGTCCGATCAGACCCTTTATCTCCCAAAAAGTTGATTTTACAATAGATTCCTTGTTCATTTCCTACGAATTACCAAGGCACTGGAGAAACCAATCACCTCAGCTTTGAGAGGGAAACTGGACATGTCCTTTTCTTCCTGAAACGGAGAAAATAGCATCCGCATTATTGACCGAGTAGTCGTCCCCTTCAGACTTCAGTTCAGAGTGAGTAGCATCCGCTTCAATAATTAAATACCTTTGAATTGTACAGAGATTTGATTAAGCTCTCCGACTCTGGCTCTCAGTCTCACCTCTCCTATTCCTCTCCTACTTCTCTCCACCGGTAAGAAAATCACTCCTCTATACTTTCTTCAGGTTTTTTACTTCTCTTGTTTGCTTCTCTGATTATGTGGTGAAATGTTTCAATAATTGTCCAGAGATTTGATTTAGCTCTCCCATTCTCTCGCTCTCAGACTCTCAGTAGCAGCTACTCCTACTTCTCTCCACCGGTAAGAAAATCACTCCTCTATACTTTCTTCAGGTTTTTTACTTCTCTTGTTTGCTTCTCTGATTATGTGGTGAACACCATCTTGTTGCTTCTTCTGTTTGTGCACGTCAAATGTTTGTTTGATAAAATTCCCCAAAGAGTATTATGTGCTATTTTGGCTATGTTACAAAATGTTTGATAGTTAATGTTTAGTGTGTGAATCATCTTTCTCTGCAATGATAATATCCATAATAAATAGTGATCAGATCGATTCAAAATGGACATGTCCAGTCTGACTTGTCAAATACTTTTGATAGTTGATGTTGAAGCCTGGAAATAATGCACACACACGTCACAATTATAAAAGAAATTAAGCTTCTCATCAAATTGATGACAACAAGAAAAATCAAACAAACTAACAAAATATTCCAAGAAAAATCACACCGGAGAGTATCACGATAATGATCTAATCATTTGCTTTACTATTCACAAGAAAAGTGGCAATTTATTTGTTTTGTAGAAGTATAATGATTGCTGGTTTTGATGTTTGATTTTTTTGGTTAATTTTTGTTTAAGTTACATGAAATTGTAATAGCTTATGATATTAATATACTGGCAAAGTCAGTCTATTACAATGCATGGAAGGTATTCGATGAATTTCTCAAGTGAAATTTTTATTTGTATTTGAACTTGGAAAGTATAATTCTAATTGGTACAAGTTTTACCAGTTCTATCACGCCTTTCTTATATAATACACCAACATTTCTCACTAGAATAGATAGCTGAGAAGTATTGAACAAAATATCTCCGGTGAAAATTGGTGGCGCTCTAGTAACCAAAACTCCAATTGGACAGCTCTACGACGTTCGCACCGAGACACTCTCTTCATTGAAATCCCTTTGCCCGGTATTCATCCCCTCCCTTTTTACTGGTAAGCAATACCTTGGCTTTTGTTTCTTATCAGTTGTGCGATTTGTTGAATTTTATGCTTGACAAAACTGTCATTACTCGATCCCTTTCAAGGTGAAGAACTTATTTGTTAACTGTGTTTGTTTTTTTTCAATTGGTTCTGTTTTTTTTTTTCTACGTGGACTGCAGAGAGAGAGAGAAAATAAGTTGGCTGAGGTTGGTGTCGTGAAATTTAAATTAAAATTGCCCCCAAGATTTTTACAAATTTGGTAATGGATGCAATTGGTGGAAAATACTACTTTAAATGATGATTATTGGTCTTGTATGTTATTCTTATTTTAGTTTTTTGTCCATTAGAAACAATTACTGCTTCACTTATCCAACATAGCACGCATCAACCAGCAACCAGTTGAGCCATATATATTTCTCTTTTCCTTTTGTCATGCCTTTCTCATAATACAACAACATTTTATTGTTTCTAACTAGTTTCAGCTCCACCTAGAATACAAAAGAGAGATGGCTGAGAGCATTGTAAAGGTTTTGCTGACCAAGCTCACTGATGTTGGAGTTAAAGAGGTTTTACGCCTATACGACGTTGATGAGCAAGTGGATATGGTGAACCGTGAACTCGGCCGGATTCAGTTTTTTCTAAAGGATGCTGACAAGAAACAGATAACAGATGAGAAACAAAAGTATTGGGTGAAGGAGGTGAGAGATGTTGGGTATTTAATTGAAGATGTCATTGACACCTTTCTCTCGGAGGTCCCTCCAAAACCGCAAAAACCCGTTGGCACGATGGAGGCCATGAAAAGGATGATGACGATAACAAAAAAACTTCCAGCTGTACGCAAACTTGTCCATGAGATAGCTCAGATCCAGACAAGGATGACTGAGATCGAGGCAAGCAGACTCAGGTATATTGGCTTATTCATGGCCTACGTTGATTTTGATTTAGTGTATTTTGTTTTTTTGCACTTAGTGGAAGAGAGAATGGGGGAAGGAAAAGAAAGGTAGAAATTAATTTTCATACAATATTAATATTTTGCAACTCTCTTACCTATTACAAATTGCATCTCCTATTTATATGATATATGGTGACATTTACAAACTCAAAAACATAAATGTCGTTAAATATGACACAAATGTCCAATGCATGGATTGCAAAATCCCAACATAATTCTAGAAAACCTAAATGTTTTATTTATGCAGAAATTTTCAAATTCGTTCACCCTAACCATTTGACTAATTTACTAATTTATTACAATTTGTATTTCCAACTAAAATATTAATTTCAACAAGGTATGGAATTAATACTTTGGGCGAGGACAGTGGAGAGATCAAACTGCCTATTAGGCCACCTGTGCTACCGGACATTGATCCCGATGTTGTCGGGTTTAAGGAGGACCGAGACCATGTTGTCCAGGAGTTGCTCGATGAGACCACCAAGAGACGTTATGTCGCTTCGATTTGGGGAATTGGTGGGCTTGGAAAAACGACTCTCGCGCGAAAAGTATACAATTGGTATGTGCTTTATATTTGTTTTCTAAAAAATGAAACTTTTAGTTTTGATTTAATTGTTTCATTCAAGTTGATTACACTTTATTTTGCAACAATAGAGCTGGTTGAATTTTATATATTTCTAATCAACAAATGTTTTCCAATTTTGTTCTAACTTGGCCACTGTTGATTTCAACTTGAAGCTTTGCAGAAATTATGAAATATGTTTGATCAATTTACAGAAAATTTAAATCGATTTGCCAAATTATCAAACCCAGTCACTACAATTTTCGAACAAATTATCAGACCCAGATTGAGTTGAAATTGAGTTCATATCCTCAAGGGAAACAAAATATTTCTGTTTAGATCCGCACCATCCGATCAGAATCTGGATCAATCTGACCCGAGGTGAAATGTATGGGGTTCCTTTAATATATTTGTGTGGATATTGATTGAATGGTCTGGATCTAAAGAACAAATATTATGTTACCTCAGGTCTAGCATTCGACCCTGTGAAAGGTGAAGTGGTTTTCAGATCCGAGCATCCTCTGAGATATCTCAAATTTTGAGTTGATATATGAAAAACCGGGACCATTCAAATCCTCTGTATAAATCTCAAAGCACAATAAATTGTCCAATTTTATCTAACTCTTTAATATCTTTATGTTTATATAACAGACAACTAAATGTAAATTGATATTAGCTAGTTATTTAAAAAACCAACAATATTCATTAATAATAAAGTGTTTCAAAATATATTTAGATAATAATGGTCTGACTGATATTACAACCATTAAATTAAAAACACAATATGTCAGAAGCAATCATTACCGAACAATTTGAACAAAACATGTCGGATCGAATCTTATCTATCCCCAAAAAGAAAATAATATAATATTGATCAATATGAACTCAACACCGATATGAAATTTTGACATGTCTAAACATAATAATTAATTATGCATTTCTTATTCTGGTTGTAGCTTTTTAAATTGTATTGTTCTAGCTAATTGGAAGCCTTTATTAACCCAACCCAACCCAACAGGTCATTGACGGTAGGCCGTATTAGCTAATCGTATTTTTTTTTTATATTGAATGGGTTATTGATATTGTGCAAATCTAACCAAACAGCTAGATCTCATAAACAACTGCAGAATTGTACGAATTGATATTGTGCAAATCTATTTGTATTGCGCCAACAACTTTTGCAATACCATGCAATGAAAATGGGAGAAAGATTAAAAAAAAAGGAAATATAGAAAACCATAGCCCTTTAGATTGGTAAAGAAAATCACAATTTTCTATTTATGCATAAATTTAACCATCAAACACACATACACATAGACATTTTTTTCCTTGAAAGAGTCTATGATCGTCGCTAAACTTTTGTTATACTAAAATCGACCAAATGTTTTATTTTTACAGTAACGATGTCAAGAGACAATTTGAACTTCGCATTTGGATAGCTATTTCTCAAAATTTCCAATTAATTGACATTTTGAGAAAAATCGCGGAACAACTCAATCTTCCTATCGATCCGAGCAAGCAACCAAAGGAAGATGTTTTTCTTACCAAGCTTCACGAGTCTCTTAAAGAAAAAAAGTATCTCATAGTCCTCGATGATGTTTGGACAGACAATCTATGGACTCAAATTGAAGAAGCACTCCCAGATGAAAATAATGGAAGTCGGGTACTAATAACCACAAGGTTCTTTAATATTGCTAAAAAAGCCGATCCCACGTGTGAACCGTACAAACCTAGGTTCTTAACGAAGGAGTTAAGCTTAGAGCTTTTGTTGAAAAAGGCTCTTCCAAATCAGTATCCAAATAGCAGTTCTTTTGATGACCTTTCTGATATCACAAATCAATTTATCCGTAAATGTGGTGCTCTTCCGCTCGCATTGGTGGTTTTAGGAGGCCTGTTATCAACGAAGCCACGCAACTATGCCGCTTGGAGTAAAGTGTTACAAACAATGAGTTGGCATGCTGAAGATGGAAAGAAATGTAGCGAGATTATAGGCACTAGTTATGAGGATCTATCATTTGCTCTTAAATCATGCTTCATGTACTTTGCTGCATTTCCCGAAGACCATGAAATCAATGCCACATCTTTACTTCAAATGTGGGTTGCAGAGGGCTTCATACCACAAGAAGATAATAAAACATTGGAAGAAACTGCGGAGAGTTACTTGGAGGATCTCGTGCAGAGGTATAACTTACTTCATTTAATGCTTTACACATTTTACTTTAACGTGCTAGTATCATTGTGTACAAGTGCTAGTTTCAATTTATTTATTTATTCATAAAAGCCTTTAGGCGTATAGTAAATCATTTGGATAGAACATGATTCCAATATAAGGAGCACTACTGGAGAAACAAAAAGGAAAAAAATAAAATAAAATAAAGCGCAATGCAATCAGCAGGTACAAGTTCTGTACAGAGTTTCCAATTGAATTGTTTTGAAGCTAAATATTTTTCTTTAAGAAACATTTACTGTCCTCAAAATTTATTAATGTTAATACTATAATACATAATCATTACTTTCTTTAACTACTTACCTTAGAAAAACGTGAGCCCCAATAATTTAGTTATGACATTTATGAACACTCCAAATCGGATGTTCTTGTATGTTTAAAATAAATTTTCTTATTGTATATATAACAGGAGCCTGATTCAAGTAAAATCTAGATCTCTTGATGGCTCTATCGAATATTGCGGCATTCACGATCTCCTACGGGATCTTGCTATTCAAAAAGCCAAGGAGGACAACTTTCTTGTGGTGTATTCACATCCAGATTGTGATCAACAAAGCTTGAGTAGGGCGCGTCGTGTGGCAGTTCACCATCCAGATTGTGATAAACTTGTGATGAGCCAAAACCTCCGCACTCTGTTGTGCTTCCATGAAATAGTCATGCCAAATTGTTCTAAGCAAAAACTGCTCAAAGTGGTAAGCACTGTGAACCATATGGATAGCATAAATGTGGGAATGTTTGAGGGATTAACTCAGTTAAGATATCTGAATCTTAATGGGATTCTAAGTGACAAATGTATTGGACGAGATGACAAGTATGTGAAAAGATACTTGGAGAAAGTGATAGGCACCATGAAGTGTATACAGACCCTTTATCTCTGTGTAAGAGTACGTGATGGAGGAAGAATCATAGATAACTTTCCTAACTGTGCATGGTACATCAAGACATTGAGGCATGTCACGACTGGATTATGTCCTTCAGAACTGCCACCATCAACAGAACTACCAAATTTGCAAACGCTTGGTAGAACGGTTAATACCAATGAATCATGGAAAACTAGGTTTCCTCGTCTACCCAATTTATGTACATTAGATTTAGAGCACAAATCATGTTCATGGATGGTAGTTGTCGCTTTCCTAGGCACGTTAAAAAACTTGATCTCTCTCAACCTAAGGGGTTCTTTTCCGGGAGACATATTTGATATGAGGAACTTCCCATTTTATCAGAATCTACAAAATCTAACATTATGGGCTATAAACTATCAGGAGACCCCTAATGAAAGGGTCATTGATGTTATCATGTTACCTCCTCACCTCATTCGTCTTCATATCAAGAATTACCACTTGGAGCAAGATATAATGTCGGTACTTGAGAATCTACACTGCCTCAAGATTCTCTTCCTAGATGGAGTCAAAACTAATAAAAAATGAGATGTTCAACTAAAGGCTTCAACCAATTAGAAGACTTGTGGCTTGAAAACCTTACCGTGCTAGAGGATTGGGAGATAGAGGAGGGGGCCATGCCCATTCTTAAAGTACTCACTATTATTGGATGCACAGAATTGTGTGTTCCTCAGGGGCTAAGACACTTATCCAACCTTCAAAAATTGAGATGGGTGATGAATGGCCATCAGGGTAAGGTAGATGAGGTCCGAAACTTATGCGAACATGTGCCTTCACTGAAACATGAGATCAAGGGACATGAGGTCAATGGACCCCGGTCAATGCATATTTTCTCTTAATTAAATTTCTTGTATGCATGTGTGCTTTGCATTTTTAATTTAATTACTGATGTTTTTATTTTATTTTTCTTTGAGATAAATTAAGAGAACATAGTTAAAGATTGTATGTTTGAATTTTCCCACATATATATACAACTATCTTCTTAAATAGGTTGCACATGACCGGGGCAAATAAAATAATGCGGGAGTACTGTACTAAATTATGAAATACACGACTGACAAAAAAAGAAACTTAATATAGAAATGACGACGACAATTTTTTAATCTAAAAAAATAGTCAAATTCTCTTTCCTATTTGCAAACATATCCAACAATATGATTTTTTCTTTTAAACGTGTCCCATCAAATCAAATAGGGGATATTTTCATCCTAGCATAAACGGCATTTCTAAAGCAAATAAAACTGCTGTCAGGGACAACATTTCAAGACATATGAAACGCTGTTTATTTTTAGGGTTAGTGGAAATTTCCACTAAGAAATATATTGATAAAAAGAGCATTTACAGAGCCATTATGTCAACCCAGTGGTTTCCATATGGTGCCTAGAAAAGGATTATAATACAATTAGATATTAAAAAGCTCCGCTAAAAGAACTGAAAATGCATCCATGGCGTGAAGGCCTTTTTTCTCAGATTGTAAATTACGCAAAAAGCATCCAGTTGCGTACATCGATTGCTGCTGCATTGATTATAATATGCTCAAGTTTCCTCTGTTGGGAGAAAGTTCTCCTATTCTTTTCTTTCCAGATGGCCCATGATCCTGCTGCCCACGTCGTGTCCCAACAGAGCTTGCTCTGGCCAGACACTTGACTGCGTCCATTCCACCAACTGTCAACCGGGTTGTTGCCTATCCTTGGCGGCAGGTTTAGTTGTGCTCCCAAGCCTCTCCACACCCTGGAAGAGTATGTGCAATTGCTAAGCATGTGATCTCTTGTTTCAACCTGACCACTACTGTAAAGTACACAACCCGGCGTGACCGCACATCCTCTTCCCGCTAGGACTTGCTATGTAAGGATTCTATCTTCTATCATTAGAAAAATCTTGACCTAAATAGGCACCTTTAGTTTACCTTGTAATATAAGGATATGATTCCACTTCCTTGCATTATTTGGTAGGCTGATGAACATGAAAACGCTGTTGACAAGATTATTTTTCAACACAGTTTAAATTCAAGTAATTAAACGCTAATTCTGAAAGTGAGATGGAGTAAAATTATTTTTCATTGAAAAAAATATTCTTTGTATTAATTTGTTAAAAAAACATCATAATTAAATTAAGAATATACGCAATACATGACCTAAAGTTATTTTGCATTAAATGAATCATATATGAATTAATTAACTATGACGCACAAAATAACAATCCAGATAATATAAAAATACTCATACAGTACTAAGTAAATAAGATGTCTCAATGTCAAATATGACCATCTAATCCTCAGTTGGTGTATATATATGACAATACGCATCAGGTACTTTTTTTTTTCTTATTTTTATAATGTATTCATAGAACAACTAAGAAACACCATATCTGTAATCAAATTATGCAAGAGTATCGTCAAGTGACAGAGAACGTTAATTTACTGTATCACAGGATTTTAATTAACAACTATTTTAGGAACTTCTGTGTATTATATGATTTATGTATGAACAATTTAATGTATGAAAAAATTGTTTAACAACTTTAGACAAAAGTGTTTTATCCTAAAAATACTGAAACAAATAAACAAGCAAACGATGTGATATAGAGTTGCCTTAGAAAGGAAGCCGTTGGTGTTCTTGATTCACAAACACATACTAAGTTTGATGAACGCAAATTATTGAACACCTCTTGTAGGATATTCTAGTGCTATTTTGGAAATATATTACATACTGAGTGCTAGTGCTGTCTGAGAACTTATTTCAATAATACGAATCCTGCACAAAACACAATGGCGCGCATTATTTCGTTGTACCCAAGATTTAAACCGAAGGTTAAAAAACACACAAAATATCCAAACACATGACTACAATATATAGGATTCAGATATGAAGACCTAAGGTGTATATATAGAGTTTCTGATATGGTGAATTTGGGATTGAACACATTATAATTCAATCGGAGCAAACCACATGATAAAACAAAATTCGAGATTAAATTGGACATATTATTCTAATTTGTGCCCCATTTGAACCTGATCAAAATAAGTCAGAAACATAAACATCTGACTTATTCCCTAAGGTCTAAAAGGTCTCAATTTTGCAGTCAATTATTCATTTAAAATCACACCACAAATAACCAGCGTAAAAATAGAAATTATCTTATAGTAATAAAAGCTAATTCAACTAGAGGTATAATATATACTATATAGTGATCAGTAAAATTCAACATTGACGAGTAATTGTTAAAATTGCTCGTGTAACAATTTTTTTTTGTAATTTTAGAAATAAAGATACCCTTATTAATTTATATAGAAAATAAATAAAAAATTGAATATTCGATGAAAAAAGTAAGAAATAAATGGAAATTTTGTTGGGTAAATGGGCAATTGTTCCTTCTTTTATTTTGAAAGAAAGTTAAGAAATAAATGAAAATTTTACAAATCATTAGTGTGAATGTTTCAATATCTTCTAGCGCTTTATAGATGTTGTGAGGTTGTTTTCTATTAAAATCTTTATTCTTCATTTTCAGAATAAAACAAGGCGAATTTATACTAGATCAGTGAATAAAATATGCTGTGACTCCTTCAGTGATTTAATTAGTGAAACGAATAATTGAGATGAATTTTCACCTTATCATTTCAACAAAATCCTCTGGCTCACATGGGCACGATTGTACGGATATCAAGGACAACAGTGTGTCAAGGTTGGGATTTTTTTTATAAAACGTAAATAAATAAATAAAATTACAAAACATATTGATTACTCCTCAAATTACAAAAATCATAAAAACTGAAAAAAATTCGGTTACTCTATACCTCAACCGAAAAAAAAAAAAAAAATTCGGTTACCCCTTGCCACACCCTCCCAACACCACAAATTTCATTAAAAATTCAAATTTAATAAATATAAGGTAACCCAAATTTATATTCGGTTATGGTGATTAAATATTCAAAATATGTGGGGTAACCGAATTGTTTATTCGGTTATGGTGATTATATATTTAAATTTAATTAAATTTGAGGGTAACAGAGTTTTGGTGGGGTAATTTGTTTACTCGAATAATTAATAAAAAATTCAAAATTCGGTAACCGGTTAACAAAATTAATAAAAAAAATTCAAAATGTGTGTAACCAAAAAAAAATTTCGGTGTGAAAGATGGAGCAAGGGTAACCAAGAATTTTTTTTTTTTTATTGGGGCATGGGGTAACCGAAATTTTTTCTCGGTTTTTATGGTTTTTCAAAATTTGAAGTTAATCAACCCGTTTTTAATTTTTTTTAATTAAGTGTAGAAACAAGACTCAAGCAAGGAAAATAACTCTGAGGGTGTTCAATTGCCCTACTTAAGATGGGGGGGATTAAAACTTTAATTTTTGCTAATTAAGGAGCAATTATTCAGTAAGATAGTACGTAGATTAAGAATGGAGACTTAATACAAGTAAAATATATATTGTAGTATGTAAAGACCTAAATACCGTGCTCCTTTACATTTTTCTTTTCATTTAATATAATTATCCTCTCCAACATATGACACACATTTTAGTGTAAATAATTATATTTATCTAAAGTTAATAGTTAATACAGAGGGAGATCATAATTAATAGTTAATACAACAAACAAATATAATGATAAAAAATCATACAATTAAAAACACAATAATACTAAAGATTCATATCACATAAATTTAAATATCGATAACAAATTTAAAAATTACCGTGAGTCATTTGGCTCTGACATTTTCTCATTGGTCATTACAAAGAATCAATTCTCTCTGACATTTACAAATTACAGTGAGTCATTACAGTGATCATAATTAATAGTTAACCGTACCAGTGTCAAAACAGACCCAAATAGGATTAAGTTCATACCGGTACTTGATACTACCCAAAATTATGCAATAAATCATCAATTAAAAAAATATATAAACTAAAACAATCAAATTTTTTTTTTTTTTAAAGTTAGTGCATCTCAAAGAAATATTTGTTGGGTAAATTGGCAATTGTGCCTTTTTTTTTTGTGAATGAAAGTTGCAAATTTTAATATCTTCTAGCGCTTTATGCTGTCGAGTTGGTTTCCATTACAATCTTTTATTCTTTATTTTTACAATAAAAGGAGGTGAATTTATACCTTATCAGTCAATAAAATCCTCTGTGACTTTTTCAGTGATTTAGTCAGTGAAATGAATACCTGACATGAATTTTCCATTATCATTTTCAACAAAATCCTCTGGCTCACATGGGCTATCTTGTGCCTTCTTTCTTATCACATCTCGTTGGTAACTGATTTTTATTAATTAATCTATATATTGCATTAAAAATTAAAATCAAATTTTGTGACATTAAATTCGGAATTTTTTTCAAAATCTATCACAGAATTATTTATTTATAGAAATTAATAAAAAATAATAAAGGTTATTGGCATGCATGCGTGAGATTTTAGAAGGCATAGACGGATCCGGAAAAAAAATCTGACTAAATCTTTGGAGCCGAAAAAAATTTATTGTTCAGATTTTGAATTTTTGATTGGGAATAAAAATAAAAATAAATTCTACAAATGTGAGAAAAATTGAAAAATTATATATTAAAGTAAAGAAAATTTATTTTTAAAAAAAGTTGATACAAAATAGAATCTGATCTCTACCTGCTTTCTTTCGGTCACCCTACCAAAATCCTTGTCTCCCAACAAGCTGATTTTACAATTGATTCCTTCTTCATTTCCTCCGAATTACCAAGCACCGGAGAAACCACCGAAATTTTTATTAATAGGAAAATAAATAAAAAAATATCGACAATGAAGAAGGGATTTGGAAAAATTTGACATATAAGAAAAACGTGATTGTCTGTAACGTACAGAGGATGCCATAGATCAAAACCTTCATATTAGCAAAATCACATTAACTACTAATCAACGAAATGCTGGCCGTTTTGGTCTACCATGTTCAGATATTTTGAAAAAAATATAAATTTTTTTTTGAACATTGGTTTGTACAACGTCCTGATTTCTTGAAATTGATCGATTTTTTCTCTCTGATTCGCCTGATCAACTAAAAATTGGAACATCAAAGTGACCAATCACTATATCTATATCAGTTTCTCAAATCAAATTTAAACAATCCAAATAACTTGAGCCGCGACAAAATTCTTCAAAAAGTTGGAAAAATTTTCTTAGGCTCACAAAATTCCCGCTTTATTTATCTCAAATTGTCAAATCACAAGATTACAAGAAAAATCGAGAAACCATTTCAAACCCAACGATGAATTTCATACCTGCATTGAAATTCCCAATTCCATCACCAATGTGCATCAAATCAAATGGCGACCCGAGTTGATTCTTCTAGTGAGAAAGCATCCACCTTTATGGAAAGAACGCCAGAAGCATCAAGTTTCAAGCTCCTTTCTTTTGATTTATGGAAAGAACGTACGCCAGAATGCTAGAAGCATCCACCTGATTTTTTTTTTTTCAAGAAATCAGGACGTTGTACAAACCAACGTCCATAATTTTTTTTTTTTTTTTCAAAATGTCTAGACGTGGTAGACCAGAGTCCGCAGTTAATTAGTGGTTAACGTGATTTCGCTAATATGGACGTTTTGATCTATAACGTCCTCTGGACGTTACAAACAATCACGTTTTTCTTATATGTCGAATTTCTCCGAATCCCTTCTCAATTGTCGTTATGTTTTTTATTTTTTTCCTTTTAATAAAAATTTCGGGAGAAACCAATCACCCTTGCTTTCAAAGTGAAACTGGACATGGCCTTTCTTTATGAAACGGAGAAAATATTCCGAATCGTCCCCTTCAGAATCTATTCATCAATTAAGCTTTGAATTGACGCATCCATCAGCAGCCAGTTGAGGCATTTATATTCCTTTCCTTTGGTCATGCCTTTCTCATAATACACCAACATATTTGGTTTCTCACTAGTTTCAGTTGCCAGGTTGAATACAGAAGAGAGATGGCTCAAAGCATTGTAAAGTTTGGGCTGAGCAAGCTCACTGATGTTGTAAAAAAGGTTTTACTCCAACATGGAGTTGATGAGCAAGTGGAGACAGTGAGCCATGAACTCGACCGAATTCAGGCTTTTCTAAAGGATGCTGACAAGAAACATATAATAAATGAGAGGCAGAAGCATTCGGTGAAGGAGGTGAGAGATTTTGCCTACTTATTAATAGAAGATGCCATTGACACCTTCATCTCAGAGATCCCACAAGAGCAACACAAATTTGCTGGCATGATGAAGGCCATGAAATGGATGATGAAGACAACAAAAGATATACTGGTTGTACTCAATCTTGTCCATGAGATAATTCATCATATCCAGACAAGGATGAATGAGACCGAGGCGAGAAGACACAGGTATGTTGGTCTATTCACGGCCTATGTTAATTTTGAGTTAGAGTACTTTGTTCTGTGTTCTCAGTGGAATAGAAAATGTGGAAGGAAACAAAAGGTATCAGAAATTTTCATATTGTTGGAAATAATAAAATTAATTAGTGGTTAAATGTAATAGTTAATGTAAGAACTCTTTACAAGTCTCGTGAATGTACTAGTTAATGTTAAAATTCTCTAGAAGCTATGTTACACATGTTCTAGGCTGTCTTGGCAAGTTGAAAAAACGTACTTAGGAAATAGATAAAGTTAATGAGAGGGTTAAATGCTATTTAGTGAAGATAGAATGTGTAGAAAGTTCCTATGGGTCTATATAATATACAAGGAGTCTTTTTAATGTAAGAGTAAGAGAACATTGATAATAGAAATTAAATTTCTGCCAACAAGTTTTCTCTCTTCCACTACTAATATATACTAAGTTCATATCAAATACTAATTGGTATCAGAGCCATGGCAAGCCCCGCAGTGACATCCTTGGGACAAGTTCCATTGCCGCGTCTTACAAAGAACAACTATGATAATTGGAGTATACAAATGAAGGCCTTGCTCGGTGCACATGATGCGTGGGAAGTAGTCGAAGTCGGCTTTGAAGAGCAGGCTGCAATGGCCAATCAGACAGCAAATCAATTGAAGGTGCTCAAAGAAATCCGTATGAGAGATAAAACCGCACTTTACCTCATTTTTCAAGCGGTTGATGAATCTGGTTTTGAGAAGATTGCCGGTGCAACAAGATCGAAGGAGGCATGGGAGATACTTGAGAAGGCATACAAAGGTGCTGAATGGGTCAAACAAGTGCGCCTACAAAAGCTTCGCGGTGAGGTTGAAGCGATGAAAATGAAGGAGACGGAAGGCATGTCGGACTAAAAATATAACTGAATTGTCTAATCAGATGTATACAGGGCAGTTGGCACTTGGGAGCCCTGCGCAACCCTTGGGTGCGGAAGAAGAAGTGAAGATCACTTGTGAATGTTACTTAGTTTTTGAAAAATACAGGGGCAGATATGCAAAAAGCGCAAGACTTATGTAGTTCTGATTAGAACTGAGTACTGCTGTTTACTGATTCTCTCTTGTTGGCTGTATGTTTTTAGGCTATGTTGTCTTAGCTTGGTTGGTGCTTTTAAGCTTTGTTTTGATGTTGATTATATGAACTATATATCATAAGGTGGTTTTGTAAGAACATTATCAGAGACTGATACAGCTCTTTAGTTAAATGATTTCATTTTTAATGAAATCGGTATGTATTAAATAAAAAAGATATGGACATAACTGGTGCATGTCATTATCAATTTTATTGATCTTTAGACAATTAATGAGGCCTTTCATTATCACATGGAATAGTGTGATTGTTTGTGTATGAATCCACAGATACAACAAATTTGGAACGTAACAAATCAACAGATTCGTTCCAGCTAACATGGATAGAAAACTGAATGCACAAATTAAAGATACTGTCATTACTCTGAGAAGTTCTTCTAGGCAGAAGCTTGTTTTCTTGTTGAATAATGTATCTTTCTTCTACCTAACAGTACTAACCTAAGATTAAAGTATGAAACAAATAATTAATTGCATGGACCAAACAAGAAGAAAATAAAGATATAAATTAAGGCACAACAAGTCAAATTTATTTTTGCATGGACCAAATCCGCTCATGCTTTTGAGAAAAGTTGGACCCTCCTATTCTCTATTTCAGACTATCAATTCGGAGCGACAGAGGCGGATTTAGGATTTTCGTCGGGGGGGGCAAAAAAATATCGAATTGGGTTTAAATATCTAATCGGATTTAAATCCATTAACCAATTGAATACTCGATAAAAAATAATACTTTAATTTATATTTTTCAATGTTTTAACTTGTAATTTCTCATGCTCTGACTTATAATTCTAATTATCATTCAAAATTTAACTGATTTATTTCAATTTTAACTCTAAATTTAACTCGAATTATAAATTAAACGTCCAGGGGGGGGGGGGGGGGGCAAAAAAAATTTCAGGGGAGGCAAAGTCGGTCGGAACCGATAAATCTCCACTAAAACTCAAAATCTATGGGGGGTAGCTGTCCCCCTGGAACACTCTGGGTCCGCCCCTGCGGAGCATACAGCTTGCAGTTTTCTCTAGAAGTTGGGTGATTGGTACGAATCTACTTGTGGTGTTAGAGCATCTGCATCCCTAAAACTATTAGAGTTTCTAATCTGATGTGGCAGTTGCTAAACCAGTTTCAGGGATGTAGGTGGATTTCTTATTTAGCAACTTTGCTCAATAATTTCCTATTAAGAAATCGTTTATAAACTCTGACGTGGCAAAACGATTGGCCTGTATTCACTAAAATTAGTTTAATTTACTACTAATGTGACTTATCAATTTTAATTTACTGATAATGTGGCTTATTAGAAACTCTAAAATTAGTTTCAGGGATGTGAATATTTATAAACTCCGGAGTCTATAATTTCTTAAAAACAGTTAATAATTGTTTAGAAACTCGAAAAGTTCCAGAGATGTAGATACTCTTACGGTTCAAGAGGGTACGTGCATCAGTCACTGTTTCAGTCACATGTTCACTACTAGAAAAGAACCCTACACCAAGTTGTGAAGGATATATAAGAAATTATCACTTGAAAAAAGTTAACAAATTATTAGTGGGAATGCTTCAATATGTTCTAACGCTTTATGCTGTCGAGTTGGTTTCCATTACAATATTTTATTCTTCATTTTTAGAACAGAACGAGGCGAATTTATACCTGATCAGTCAAAAAGTTCTTCTGTAACTTTCAGTGATTTAATTAGTGAAACAGATACCTAACATGAATTTTGACCTTTTCAATCTAACCCGCTACATTATTGTAGACAAATATTTGCAATAATTTCAACTAATGAGAGGGCCCTCAGTCGGAATGTCACCATTGCGACTTGTTCATACTACGGATCAATATCTCAACTTTTAATTAAAATTCAAACAATTGACCTCAACCGTTCAACATTATTTCTATATGAAAATGCACTTAGATTAAATTTTATATTTTTAGTTTTTTTTTTATAATTTTTTAGATAGATAGAATTGATCTAAAAATTGTAGACCATTTAAAAGTAGTGATTTTCTACCTGTCTATACATATAGTACAAAATATTATGAAAAATGTAAAATTATTTACAAAAACATTTTCATATGAAAATCATATTGAACTGTTCAAATTGACTATTTGGACTTTGATAATAGAGATATTGATCTGTAGCACAGACCAATCCGGGCTATGCCTTGTACTGTAGCCTCACTCTAAGTTGTACATCTATTATTTCCAATTATTTTTTAAAGTCATGTTCAATTTACAGTTTTTTGTGTTGAAGAATAATCTCAGAATTTGAATTCATCATAGATTAGGGGTATATATGCAAAAGTGTAAATAGTGACAGCTGTACCAAACAGTAACTAGGATAGGTACCAACGGTAAAATTCTAACCGTTGCAAATGTAATATAAAAAGGAAACATCTCCACTGTAAAAATTAGAATGTTAAGCAATAAGAAAAATTAATGCTCCTCAGTTTTTTGCATCTCTCAAAATAACATTTTGTGATATCAAACTTCAAAATTAAATTTTAAACAGATTCTCGGCGGCGTGATCCTCAATTGTCGGATTTTTTTTCGGTTTCGTTTGCACTTTGTGTGACTTGATAGATACATGCAATGAAAGCGGGGGTGTTCCGACGCCCGTCGGACCAAGTCTGATCCGATGGGCAGTGTATATCGTTCGATTTGTTTTAGATTTGTGTGGAGAAATATAGCTGATGATACCGTTTAAATGAAACAGAGTCTCTCCGTTAGCGTAAAGAGACCAAAATAATAGAAAGTCTTCTCTCTCGCTCCTCCTCTCTAGTACCAACGCCTCCCAACTCCCCCCCTGTACGTCTGCCCTCATCTCCTCCCGTCATAATCATCTCTGCTGCTTGTTTTGATCCAATGGAGAGCATCGCATGAGGCTCACGACCAACAGAGTACTGTCTCTCTAACCCTAATTGATTGCCCCGTTGTGTAATTACTTGCCACAGTGTGGTTCAAACTTCAAAATCTCTCTATCATCGTTGGCATTTCTCTTGGTGAAACTCCTGACGCTTCTGATTGGCACAGCAACATGAGAATTGAGATTCTCTCTCTCTGCATGGTCCTCTTCTCTCTCCATATCAGAAACTTGGTAGAAATAAAAATTGTGTGCTAATTTTAATTAAGTTGCGATTTGGGATTTGGAGGTGGATTTGTTCATTTCGTGAGTATCGAGTAAAATTCCACGTTAATGGCTGTTTTTTGTAGCTTGTTATTTGAATATAACTGGTTGGTGGAATAATACTGGTCATATACTCATATCAATGTTATCCAATTTGCTTTCTTATTAATATTTGTCATAGATTTGATAAAAATATGATATCAATTGGAATTATCTTATTTACAACTATGGGCATTATTTTTGTCATTCAGTTCCTTTCAATTGAACAGGTGAGGAAGATGGGGTATTGTGACCAATAATACTGAAAAGAGGTGATTGATGAAAAACTAATTTTGTGATTTAGATTATTTTCATGCTATGTGCGATGAAGCTTTTCAAGCGTCTCAATCTCATACGATAGCTCATGGCCAATTGATGGAAAAAGCAAAAATATTTTTTGTTGGAAATTGTAATCGGATTGTGGATGATAGAAGAGAGGAGTTTATAGAACTTGATTTCTCTTATTTGATGGAGTATACTATATTTTACAAGACTGATATATTTTCTCACTCACTCACGCCTCACTATATACTCTCTGATTCACCACCTATACATAGACCTCTAACCTATTTATACCAAGTCCAATGTCGGTTGTACAGTAATCTAGATAATTCATATTGTTTCTTCTACCGACTTGACTAATGTCGGTTTGGATTAATCTAGAAATTACAAGCTATAGAATATTTTTTTCTTCATCACCGCCAAGTTTGGTAATTTCTTGAATGTTCTAGTAAGGAATTGAGCTTGGGCTGGGCCTTCCGTCTAAATTTTTATTGGGCTCTTGAAGTTGATGCTGCCAATTTTAACAATCCCCCTCAGCATCGATTTGGTTCTCTTTAAATTTTGATTTGCCGATTGATTTTTGTATCTTCTATTTTTGTATCTTCTATTCTCTCCCCCTTGATATGAAATTCCGTGTGGCTCCTTCACGTTAATTTTTTTATCAAGGTAGTTATTTTGAAATGTCGATTTAACATCAAATTGATATGATCGCCACTTCTCTAGCCTTCTCATCGGAGCATATGTCTGACAATAGTTTATGTCGGATATTTGTATGAAGCTTTTTGTCATCAATTTCGTTTTGAAGTTTTTAACTTCGCCGCGAGAATTTAACTTTGTCTTGTAGATGCATTTATCACTAATGATTTCACGATCTTTTGTTCGATGCAAAAGCTTCCGAGTGTTTAATTAGGTCGGTTATAAAGTATTGACGACAGGTTGTTTCACCCCGTCTGTATAATTATTTCTTTTTTAGAAACTGATGCCTTTACAGGTTTTTATATTTATTAAAAATGAATTATTTTTAAGTCGTTATGGTTTTAGGGATCTTAAGTATTTCATGCCGTGTGATCAAACGTGTACACTTGGGAGATTTAACATCAAAATTTTATTGAGAATTGTAAATATTATGTACTGCAGGATAGCATATGGTATGATATTAAAAGAACATATAATAATATTACATCTCTACTATAATCTTTCCGGTTGCATGGCCATCAACACACTTAGCCCATGCCTCTTGCGCTCGGTCAAACGGGTACTTGGAATCAATAACAGTTTTAAGCCTCCCTTCTCGCATCAACTCAGCTAGAAATTGCAAATCATTGTTTCCCAGAGACACAAGTATGATCTTAATTTTCTTTTTTGAGAAGGTGAACATCCCCCAAATAAACGCCATTAGGATTGAAAAATTAGGCTGTGCTACCTCCATGACCAAACCTTCATTGCTTAGGCTAGATTTAAGTGTTTTCCATGGAACTGCTGGGGCGCAATTTATGATGTAGTCATATTTTTTGCCAGATGAGTTCTTCAGGTTTTGACCTATATTTAAAAGCAAAATACTAGGTTTATTTTTCTTAGAACAATTCATTTATCAAAGTACAAACGATTATTGATCTAGTCCTTGTCAGTTGATTGCATTTGGTCCCAATTGGCAAACGGTATAATTACTGGTAATTGTAGCTGTAACATGGTGGCCCCCCAGCTTCAATTAATTGCAATTATACTGGGTTCTGTACACAATCTATTTGCTATATTGCCTTCAGCCTAATCAAGGTCTTACCTGAGACTTATATTTCAATAAATGGTCATACAAGTAATGTTATGGGCATAAGTGTAAATTACCTTCAGGGGTTTTGTAGTCGAGAACCTCATCAGCGCCCAAGCTTCTCACCAGATCAACATTTCTGGCACCACAAGTTGCTGTAACATGGTGGCCCCCCAGCTTCGCCAGCTGGACCGCATAAGACCCGACACCACCCGAGGCGGCTGTGATGAGTATGTTTGCCCCCTTTCCAGTGCCATCGAACTTGGTCCCGATCATTTGGAGACACTCCAGTGCCGTCAGGCCAGCTACTGGGAGCCCAGCAGCATTAACAGAAGACACTTCCTCGGGCCGGAGAGCAGTCTCTGTTTCAGAAGCAGCGGCGTACTCGGCAAGTCCGCCTGATTTCTGTACCAATATCAGCAATTGAACACCAAGAAAACCAATTAAAAGTTAAGAGAAATGAAAAATCAGTATCACAAAATCACAATTATTTTTTTATGTGGCAGTTGGAGTGATAAAAAACCAACTTTTAGCTAAGTATTACATACCGCAAAACCAAGCCTGCATACAACCTTGTCACCAACTTTAAATGCAGTTGCTTCAGATCCGATTTGAATCACTTGACCAGAGATGTCAGTAACTGTTGCCGAAATAGATACAATGTTAGTTTATTGGGATTTTCTTGTTCTATAATTATAGATTTCATCAAAAATTAAAATGAAAACTGTGTGCAAAGCGTCCCAAATATGAATAGGAAAAATGGTTGCTCCTTAATTTGTAATAAATGATTTCTATCTCAAGATTTAATTTTCAGTATAACTGAGCTGGTCTTACAATTAGTCAGCAGTAATGAACAACATATGAGTGTGCATGTGTGTGTTTTCTTCCTTTCTTTTTTGTTAGTTTATCAGACAATTTCAGGCGAGCCTAAAGGTGCAAAGTTAAATTTGTTGACTTCGATTACTCGACAAGTTTTCATCTAAAGGAATATTAAAAGACGGCGAATTCTGTAAGAGCATCACTTGACTTTTACAATACTGATACTTGTGCTTACCGGGGGTGAAGGGGAATTTAAATGGCAAAAATGGCCGAAGCTTCCCCTTTTGAAGCAATCGGCCAGGTTGATGGTTGAAGCTTCTACTTTAACCAGCACCTCATCTTTCTTTGGTTGTGGAATAGGAATTTCAACATTCTACATTCAAATTCAAATATACTCAAACCATGCAGCTATATTTAATTTTCTTAAATAGTAAAGAATACCATTTTGAAACAATCCTCTGAGGCTTGATTCAACACTGTAGTGTTACTGACTTGTACCAGGGATATATTCTACACCATTCCATACACCGTTTACTGGTACCAAGAGGAATAAATGTTATGTGCAGTACTGGGGTCATGCATCTTTCATTATATTCTTTTTGGCAGGAAAACTAAATACAGTCATTAAAATGCCGAAGAACAAACAGTTCAACAGCGAAATAGATCCCTTAATTATATTTGAAATTTTTGGTGCTCAACAGCTCATTGTAAAAATATATGTATATATATAAAAGAAGTATGAAGGAGATTCAGAAAGAGGGAGATGTGCCTGAAGGGAGGCAATACCACCACCATAACACTTGTACTGTATGGCACGCATGCTCATACCAGCGACACCGGCCATGTATTATGTATTATATCAAGAGAAAATCAGAGCAATAATACTGGGAGATAGGAGGGTAAATTTGAAAATTCTAAGGCTCTCAAGTTTGAAATTGAGAATGAGAGGCTATATGACTATTTATAATTTCGTTATGTGCATATTTAACAGAGATGTAATCTTGGACACCAAGCAATTTATTTTTTTAATGTTGAAGATTAAGTGTTTGACTGAATTTGGTTATGTCACAAGAAGCATATTAAAAGGTAAATAAAGAAACTATGAGCTTAAGTAATTGACTTTGTTGTTTTATTAATTTATCATTTTCATATGTTAGGATTATCTTCAGTCGAGTGCTGAGCTTTTAAAATATAAATAACAGAATTAATAATCCTCTCTTGCTCTTAATCTTGAATACTTGTTTGTCTTTCGAATTTTTTCTCTGAATTTGAACAATTTTTTACGCAGTTACTTTTTAATTAAGCAAGATCTGTGATGGTTTTTTCATTGTGTAATCAGCTCATTTTGCTCATCACGCGGATTAGTATGGATTGCAATATATTTTACCAATTAATGCTCAACAAAAGATCGTATTATTATTGAAGCATAATAATAGTTCATAACTCACCTATCGGGCGAAACTAGAAAATTTAAATAGATGGAGGGGAGGACTGAAACATATATAAAATGTTGAATAATATAATGTGGTAGGTAGAATTTGAATTCAAATATAAAATGTAGAAATAATATAATGGGGTGTCCAATAATTTACAAACGATAAATTGGACCAATTTTTCGTTGTTTGTATGCTTAATTAGTAAAAAAAATCGGTCAATTTTTGAAATAAAATTTTGGAGAGGTGTGACCAATTAAATTTCTACATATTAAAAGAAGTTTGACTTGATGTAACATTGTAACCGTAGGTGATGTAAACTGTGGCAGCAAATAAATAAGCGCGGTGACATCATGTGTGAACTAATGATAATTATGCAAATACTACAAAACATATATTTTTAAAATGAAAAAATATTTTTTCCCCTTCATTCAATTAAGATTCATCTCTGACACGTTAATTTCTTTATTTAATGGAAGATATAAATAAACACATTTTTCAATCCCTTTGTTTATTTAATGGAAGATATGAATAAAATTTCAGGAGAAAGGAAAAATTGTGCTAAACAAATATAGCCTTTAAGAAAATGAAAAATAATTCACAAATATATAGAAAGCATGGATAATTATTGCAAAATCAAATTTACATCTCAAAATTTAAAAGCGGAAAAAATTCCATCTGCATTTGTTCATGATCGTTGTATGTGTTCATCCTGAGTTATAGAAATTAATATTAAATAATTAGTATAGGATATTACAATGAGTGTGTGAAATTTTACATGGCATAGACAGATCTAAAAGAATCGGATTCAATTTTTGGAGCCGAAAGAAATTCCCGGATCCAATTCCTTTATCAAACACCATACACCTCGTTATAAATTGGCCACAGAAGATCCAAGCTGCAGCTCCAATCTTTGAATCCGAGTTTTTCTTCCAAACTCCAAACCTTTTTTATTTCCCACCCTCTCTCATCCTTTTTGGGATCGGATCTAATAGTACCGAATTTATGTGGTCTGTTGTGTTTCAGTGGTATTTCTTGTGTTCCCACTACTACAGAAAAAGAGATTGCACATGGACATAACTGGAGGAGTTACACAGATTTTCTGTCGTGTAAGTGATGAGGGTGTATGAATAGGTAAATAATTACACACGGATATTTACCCGTGTGCAATTATAACGATTTCCACACGGATTACTTTATAAACAGCCGTCTACAACACCTGCCTGTGGCGCTCTCCATTTTACCGAGCTACACGTATATTACGTAAAGGTCCGTGTACGACTACTCTTTCTACACGGACTTTTAATTTAATATCCGTGTAGCTTACTCTTTCTACACGGACTTTTAATTTCATATCCGTGTAGCTCTCTTAACTATCATACACAGACAAATATAAAATAATCTGTGTAGCTCTCTTAACTCGTTCGACACGGACTTTGGTTAAACATCAGTGTAGAATTACTCTTTCTACACGGACGTCTAATTTCATATCCGTGTAGCTCTTGTGTTCCTGTGGTGGCTGGATGACTGGAACCATTCAATTAATGATATTTTTAGCTTTAAATTCCGATTTTTTTTTCGAATCTGTATATGCTTATAAGAACTCAGCCACTCATTATAATATCCATGATAAATAGTGATCAGATCGATTCAAAATGGACATCTCCAGTTTTGACTGGTCAAATACTTTGGATAGTTGATGTTAAAGCCTGTAAATAATGCACACACACGTCACAATTATAAAAGAAATTAAGCTTCTCATCAAATTGACAACAAGAAAAATCAAACAAACTACCAAAATATTCCAAGACACGCTTTATTGACTAACTTTGCTGTTACGCGGTTCAGCCTAACGAGTCGCGAGCAGTCCAGTCACCACGTCCACTTCAGAGTGGACCCCACGCGCCCTTAGCGTCAACAGCTCGGGCCTGATGCTATCTCGTTCACATATTGATTGTAAACTAATAAATTATAAACAATTAATGCTTCACTCACTCAACATTAATTGCATCAACCAGAGGCAAATTGAGGCATTTATATTCCACTTTCTCATAATTATACACAAACATTTTTGGTTTCTCACTAGTTTCAGCTGCCAGATAGAATACAGAAGAGAGATGGCTGAGAGCATTGTAAAGGTTTTGCTGACCAAGCTCACTGATGTTGGAGTTACAGAGGTTTTACGCCTATACGAAGTTGATGAGCAAGTGGAGATGGTGAACCGTGAACTCGGCCGGATTCAAGTTTTTCTGAAGGATGCTGACAAGAAACAGATAACAGATGAGAAACAAAAGCATTGGGTGAAGGAGGTAAGAGATGTTGGGTATTTAATAGAAGATGTCATTGACACCTTTCTCTCGGAGGTCCCTCCAAAACCGCAAAAACCCACTGGCATATTGGAGGCCATGAAAAGGAAGGTAAAGATAACAAAAAAATTACCGGCTGTACGCAAACTTGTCCATGAGATAGCTCAGATTAAGACAAGGATGGATGAGATCGAGAAGAGTAGAGTCAGGTATATATATGTTGGTTCTTTTTTTTTTTAAAAAAAAAAAGTATATATATGTTGGTTTATTCACGACTTATGTTAATTTTGTGTTTTACTGGGAGAGAATGAGGAAGGATAATAGGGTGATACAAATTTCATACTAAATTAATATTTTTCAACTCTTTTAACTTTAGAAAATCTAAACATTTAATTTATGTACAAATTATTCAAATAAATCCACTCTAATTATTTAACTAATTAACCATTTAATTTAGTTTATTATCTCTAACTAAATTATTAATTTCAACAAGGTATGGAATCAATACTCTTGGCGAGGACGGTGGAGAGATCCAACTGCCTATTAGGCCACCCGTGCTACCGGACATTGATCCCGATATTGTCGGGTTTAAGGAGGACCAAGACCATGTTGTCAAAAAGTTGCTCGATGAGACCACTAAGAGACGTTCTGTCGTTTCGATTTGGGGAGGTGGTGGGCTCGGAAAAACGACTCTCGCACAAAAAGTATACAATTGGTATGTGCTATATATTTGTTTTATTCTTAGAAAAAAAAAAATAGTTTAGAATTTAATTGTTTGATTTAATAATTGTTTACACTCTTTATTTTACAACAATAAATCTGGTTGAACTTATATATTTTTAGTCAACAAGTGTATTCTAATTTTTTTTTCTAACTAACCATTGTTGATTTCAACTTTAAGCTTTGCAAAAATTATGAAATATGTTTCATAAATTTGTAGAAATTATAAATCGATTTGTCAAATTACCAAACCCACTCACTCAGTCACATACAATTTTCTAACAAATTGTCTGGTAAATTTATGATTTACAAGACAACTGTGAACTGCCTCATATAATTAGTTTTGTAGATAAAAACTTAAATTTTATTAAATCATGTCCATATAATTTTTAATTTTTAGTAAATTGATTGTATATAATTATAAGAAGGGTATGTATTAAGAGAATTCATCGCAAGGCTGATAATAATTGACTGAACAAATGGGTCGAATTGTTCACTCGAGTCAGAATTCATCCTAACAATTGGTCAATCGAGTCAGAATTGAGTTCATATCCTCTAAGGCAACAAAATATTTCTGTTTAGATCCGCACTGTCCGATCAAAATCTGGACCAATCAGACCGAGGTGAAATGCATGGGATCCCTTTAATATATTCTTGCGTATTTTGATTGAACGGTATTGATCAAAAGAAAAATATTCTGTTACCTCAGGTGATATAAAATTCGTCGAAGTCTAGCATTTGAGTGAATTGGTTTTGAGATCCAAGCATCCTTTGAGATATCTCAAATTTTGAGTTGATATATGATTCGTCGAAATCGGGACCGTTCAAATGGTTTGACTGATATTACAACCATTAAATTAAAAACGCAATATGTCAGAAGCAATCATGACCGCACATCTTGAACAAAACAAGTCGAATCAAATCTTATCTGTTCAAAAAAAGAATAAAATATTGATGATCCAATATGAACCCAACCCGATAGGGGTGCAAACGGATCGGATATTATCCGTCTGGATCCGAATCTGTATCTGGATTTTTGTTGATTCAGAAATTTGGATATGGAAGTTTGCAGATACAGATGCAGATACGAATATGATCTATGCGGATTCGAATACGGATATGGTTTTGATTTCGAAAGCGGATACATATTCGGATACGGATAATTATCCATATCAGTCAATTTTTATATAACGGATATCCGATAATCCAGAAAACTTCGTACCTCTTGTGAGACTCCGACAGTCCGACTCTTTCTCTCAAATCCAATTTTCTGTTTCCACCCCTTGGACTTCTCTGACGGAGAGACTTCCTTGTGGAAATTTTGCGAGATCGACTTCTTCATTTCTCATCAAATTTGTCTTCGATTTCTTGTCTTTGCTAAAGTAGGGTACTTTAATTTTAAGTATTAACTATTGAAATTTTGGTATCTTGCTCTTGTTGCTTAAATGAGAAAATGTGACAAAGCGGTTCTACAGTGCAATTCCAAATTTAATTCGAAATGTCATTATCCTGTGGAGACCTCGTTTTTTTTTTGTTCACTTGTGCATCTGAGTTATTAGAACCTTGTTTCTAATCAAAGAAAACAGTAAGGGTGTTTTTGCACAATTGTTGGTTTAAACAAGTCAAAAACAAAATTGAGGCCATAATGGCAGAGTTATCTCTTTTTATTTTAGAATTAAGTTTTTGTACAGAGAATGTTGTTTGATTAGATACATATTTTTAATTAAGAATCCGAATTATATCCGTATTTGTATTCGTATCCGTGTAATATCCGATCCGTATCTGTTTGACATCCGATCTGTATCTGTATCCGTATCTGAATAAATAATACAGATACGGATATGATTTTACCACTATCTGATCCATATCTGATCCGTTTGCACCCCTGCAACCTGATCTGAAATTTTGACATATCTAAACATAATCATTAATTATGCATTTATTATTCTGGTTGTAACATTTTCATTAAAGTAGGCCATTGAGGGTTAAATTGAGGGCATGCCGTGTTATGTTCCTTTTATATTGCATGCATGGTTATTGATATCGTGCAAATCTAAACAAGATCAACAGCAAGATCTCATAAACAACGGCTGAATCGTGCGAATTGATATTGTGCAAATCTATTTGTATGGCGCCAACAACTTTTGCATTTTCAAACCTACATTGATGTCTCCGGCCGACCTAATAGCTAAACCATAGCCCTTTAGATTGGTAACAAAAATTACAATTTTCTATTTACGCATAAATTTAACCATCAAAACACACACACATATATATATATATATATTTTTTAATCTTTTTTGAGTCTATTATCTTTACATTTTTGCTATACTAAAATCCACTTAAATGTTTTATTTTTACAGTATTGATATCAAGAGACAATTTGAACTTCGCATATGGGTAGCTATTTCTCAAAAGTTCGAACTAATTGACATTTTGAGAAAAATAGCGAAACAACTCCAACTTCCTGTCGATTCAAGCAAGCAATCAAATGATTTTCTTACCGAGATTCATGAGTCTCTTAGAGACAAAAAGTACCTCATTGTCCTTGATGATGTTTGGACTGACGATCTATGGACTCAAATTGGAAAAACACTCCCAAACGAAAATAATGGTAGTAGAGTACTTTTAACCACTAGATCCCGTGAAGTTGCCAAGGATGCAGATCCCACATGTGAACCATACAAACTTGGCTTCTTATCAAAGGAGTTAAGCGTAGACCTTTTCTTGGAAAAGGCTCTTCCAAATCATGATCGAAATAAAAGTACTTTTAATGATCTTTCTAATATCACAGATCAATTTGTACAAAAATGCGGTGCGTTGCCTCTCGCATTGGTGGTTATAGGAGGCCTATTATCAAAGAAGCCACGCAACTATACTGCTTGGAGTAAGGTGCTACAAACAATGAGTTGGCATACCGATGGAAAAAAATGCATTGAAAATTTAGGCATCAGTTATGAGGATCTATCATTTGCTCTTAAATTATGTTTCATGTACTTTGCTGCATTTCCCGAAGATCATGAAATCAATGCCACATCTTTACTTCGAATGTGGGTTGCAGAGGGCTTCATACCACAAGAGGATAACAGAACATTGGAAGAAACTGCGGAGAGTTACTTGGAGGATCTTGTGCAGAGGTATTACTTATTCATTTAATGCTTTACACATTTTAATTACTTTAACGTGCTAATATCATTGTGTACAAGTACTAGTTTCAATTTGTTTATTTATTCATAAAATCCTTTAGGCCTATAGTAAATCATTTGGATCCAACAGGAATCCAATATATTTAAGGAGCACTACAGGAGAAACAAAAGGAAAAGAAGGAAAAAATAATAATTTAAAGCCATGTTATGTATAGAGTTTCCAACTAAATTGTTTTGAACCTAAATATGTTTTTTGATGAAATCTTTACTGTCCTCAAAATTTATGAATGTTAAATAATAGTATAATATATAATCAGTACTTTCTTTAACTACTTTAGAAAAAAGTGAGCCCCAATAATTTAGTTAGGACATATATTAGCACTCCAAATCACATGTTCTTGTCTATTTAAAACAAATTTTCTTATTGAATAACAGGAGCCTGGTCCAAGTAGAATCTAGATCTTCTAATGGTTCTATCACACGTTGCTGCATTCACGATCTCCTACGGGATCTTGCTATCCAAAAAGCCAAGGAGGAGAACTTTCTTGTGGTGTATTCACATCCAGATTGTGATCAACAAAGCTTGAGTAGGGCGCGTCGTGTGGCAGTTCACCATCCAGATTGTGATAAACTTGTGATGAGCCAAAACCTCCGCACTCTGTTGTGCTTTCATAAAAAAAGCATGCCAAATTGTTCTAAGCAAAAGCTGCTCAAAGTGGTAACCACTGAAGCCGGCCGTATGGATAGCATAGATGTGGGAATGTTTGAGGGATTAACTCAGTTAAGATATCTGAAACTTATTGGGGTGCTAAGTGACAAGTGTACTGGACGAGATGACAAGTATGGGGACAGATACTTGGAGAAAGTGATAGGCACTATGAAGTGTATGCAGACTCTTCATATCAATCTAGGTCTAGGAGTAGGTGATGAGAGATTCGTATATATTTTTCCTGATAATGTGTGGCACATCAAGACTCTGAGGCATGTCAACACTGTATTTGTTGTAGAACTGCCACCATCAACAGAACTACCAAATTTGCAAACGCATACTGGGGTTACTACCAATGAATCATGGAAAACTGGGCTTCCTCATCTACCCAATTTATGTACATTAGATTTAGAGCACAAATCATGTTCATGGATGGTAGTTGCCGCTTTCCTTGGCACATTGAAGAACCTGATCTCTCTCAACCTAAGCGGTTCTTTTCCAGGAGACATATTTGATATGAGGGACTACCCATTTTATCAGAATCTACAATCTCTAGTATTATGGGCTAAGAACTGTCAGGAGACTCCTAATGGAAGGGCCATTGATGTTATCATGCTACCTCCTCAACTCATTTCTCTTGAGATTATTAATTGCCACTTCAAGCAAGATGTAATGCCGGTACTGGAGAATCTACACTGCCTCAAGAGTCTCAAGCTACGCTATGTCGAAACTAATCGAAAAATGAGATGTTCAGCTAAAGGCTTCAACCAATTAGAACAATTGTGGATTTTAGAAATTACCGTGCTAGAGGATTTGGAGATTGAGGAGGGAGCCATGCCCATTCTTAAAGAACTCTCTATTGGTGGATGTGAAGAATTGTGTGTTCCTCAGGGGCTACGACACCTAACTAATCTTCGAGGATTGACAATGAGGGTTGGCAATGAGGGTAAGGCAGATGAGGTCCGCAACTTATGCAAACATGTGCCTTCACTTAATATACACTGTTGGTAGAGCCATGGACTCTAGTCAATGTATATTTTACTCCTCCAAGGCTTCAATTTCATATTCGGCATTGTTTTCTCTTAATTAAATTTCTTGTATGCGTGTGTGCTTTGCATTTTTAATTTAATCACTGACGTTTTTATTTTCTTTTTCTTTGAGATAAATTAATAACATATTTAAAGATTGTATGTTTGAGTTTTCCCACAAGGGGTAAATAAAATCATGCTGGGAGAACTGTACTAAATTATGAAGTATATATACGACTAACAAAAAAAATAAAGTTAATATACAAAGGACGACGGCAATTTTTTATATTTCTAATTAAAAATTAGTAAAATTTTCTTTCCTATTTGCAAATGTATTCCACAATCTGATTTTTTCTTTTCATCTTTAGCATTAAAAATATTTGAACGTGTCCATCAAATCAAATAGGGGATATTTTTCATTCTAGCATTAACGACCTTAATTTCGAAAGCAAATAAAATTGTTGTCAAGGACAACATTTCAACACATATAAAACACTATTGACGACATTGCAACGCAGTTTACTTCAAGTAATTAAACGTTAATTCTGAAAGTGGGATGAAGTAAAATTATTTTTCATTGAAAAAAAATGTTCTTTCCCAATATACCCTTACAGCTTTGGAGAACTCCGAATAAATTCAAATAAATTTATGAACTCAAATAAATTTCTAAAAATCACGAATAAACTCCAATAAATTCAAGAAAATTTATAAACCCAAAATGTCCATATTTTGATATCAAAACAGAAAATACTTAACGTACAAAATATGTTTTCTCAAAATTACTAAATCATGAAATAATAAAATAGTATTAGACATCCTAGCCAATGGAAAATATTGTGTTCTTTACTCTCGCACTTTATCTATTTATCTCACTGCCTCATACTTCATCGAAATGTGAAACTGATCATAATTATATTTCTAGAACTGAATCAATATTATATGATATTCATACTTTTGTCATATTATTAAATTTGACTTTTCTAGTCATACCTTTTTCATATCTCCCTTTGGAACATGAACCAATTACAAAATCAAAATTTCAGAAGTACAAATTTTATATTTTGCTCTGAAAGTTTTCAAAGTGTCATTCATTTGATATTTTATTTTATTTTAATATAATAGTGTCATTCATTTCATATTTTATTTGATTTTAAATATAATACTTCATAAATAATATTCTTAAACAGGAAGCTATTTTTTTTAAATGGAATGTCGAAGATTATAAATTTTTATGATGAAATTTAAAAACTAAAATTGAAAAATGTGAAAAAAAAATGTGGATGCATGTGATGGGCAGGAAAAGAGAAAGGGATGAAGAGGTAAAAAATAAGTTGAAGGACTTATAATAAGAACAATTTCTTACAAAATAAATTAGAAAGAAGGATATTTTATTTTAATTTTATATGTCTTTTATTATAAATGTATAATTAGTGTATTGCAGCAGTATATATCCTTAAAGAAAATGGAAAATAATTTGTACTATGCAATATAAGCGATCAACTCAGGCTGAGGGAAAGGAAGGCAAAAGGGATTAGATCCTCAAAATTATGATTTACAAATTTATAATTTCCTTCATTAAATTCATATATTTTAAATATTCAAATAGTTTTCATCACTTTAAAAAAAAAAATTAAAGTTATACTATCCTTATTATTATAATAGTCTTCTATTTTTTTTTTCTACAATCATGTGTAAAGTAAGCAACAATTTCATCATACATGAATTAGGCTTGCACGCAACTCTCAATTAGGCTTTCATCAACAATTTCATCATACTTGGCAGCCTGCCAGCTGTAGCCCAGAATTATAACTTATTATTATTTGTATATTCCCAAATTTTCAAAAATAACAAATATATCATATATCTTAAATAATGGCAATAATACACACACATGTATATATTCCTTAAGCGTGTACATCCAGATGTTGAAATTAAACACAAGATTCAATCTTTTTTACTTTATAACTCATATATATAAAACCACTCTTTAATATACAAATGAAGTTTATTATTTTTCATACATTAAAATTCATTTAAAAACACTTAATAAAATTTAATTAATCAATTTGTTGGGATGAACAAATTAAATTATTTCCTGCTTTGGGCATTATGAAGACCAAGATTGTTTTAATTCGTGCAAGCATCTGCGAGTGGGATGAAGTAAAAAATTTCATTTGCATTGAAAAAAATGTTCTTTGTATTTGTTAAAAAAACATCATAATTAAATTAAGCTTATATGCAATACATGACCTAAAATTATTTTACATTAAAAAAAATCACATATGAATTAAGTACCAGTGGTAAGATAGGCACATAGGAGTAGAATAGAAAGAAGACTGAAGGAAGGACGACACAATCGCATTCTTATGTTCATAGACCATATGTAAGGAAAGAGACTCGAACATCAACCAAAACGTTCCACACTACGTGACAAAAAACGCATCAGATACTTTTATTTTTTTCTTATTTTTTATATATTGTATTCATAGAACAACTAATTAAGAAACACCCCATCTGTAATCAAATTAAGAAACAGCGTATCTGTTAATTTACTGTATCAAAAGGATTTTTGTACACAAATTTTTTAGGAACTTCTGTGTATTGTATGATTTTTGTATGAACAATTTAATGTAAAATAATGTATGAAAATTTAATCATGTTATTTAGGAACTTCTACATGTTTGTGGAAGATTTATGTTATTTACTCAGAGAGAATTTAAAATTGACGGATTAATCCAGGCTGAAATAGTTCCGTCTCTTCGGCTGATTTTACAATTGATTCCTTTTTCATTTTATCCAAATTACAAAAGCACGGAGAAACCAATAACCTCTGCTTTCAAAGGGAAACTGGACTTGTCCTGTATTTATGAAACAGAGAGAAAAAAAATTAAGAAATCCTTACAATTCCGCTTTATTGACATACTTCGCTGTTACGCGCTTGAGCCTACTCCCTAATGGGAAAATTTCCTCCATGCCACTCCAAAACTTGAAAAATATCAAATTGCCACCCCAAAACTCAAAATTTCCTATTTGCCATCCTAAAATCATCTAATTTACCAAATTGCCACATTTATACATTTCATATACGTTTTTGAACTGAAAAGTGTTGTATAAAAATTATATTTTCGTATTTCCCATTTTACCCTTCAACATAAACAGATAAAACTTGATAAAAATGGAGACCTACAGTTTTGGTCCCTTCGCCTCTTCCCTTCATTCCTGCGCCTCTTCCCCTCTTCCCTTCGCCAACTCCTGCTGGCCCTCTACTCCGCCGCTGGCCCTCTACTCCGCCGCCTCTACTCCGCCTAACTACTCCGCTGCCCTCTACTCCGCTGCCCTCTACTCCGCCTATACAAGAACCAGCATCTCTATTGTCCTTGCTATTTTACACCAACCCGTGCTTCCATAGTGAGCAAAATCGACGGATTAGATTCAGCAATTCAGCATCTCCATCTTTGGCCAGGTACTGATCTGGTTCACCATTTTAGTTAATTTGAGATTTTTCAGCTAATTTGGTCTGGTTCAGGATTGTTGTGGTACCATCTTATATTTACGGAATTGATTCGATTTAAAGCTTTGTATTGATTAATTGTTCATATAATAATTGAATATAAGTAGGTTTATATACTGTACAAGCCTACAAGGCTTAAAGAGCTGTTGAGAATTTGCCTAAGAATGGAAAATAAGAATAGTTCCGTTATTGCCATAAGTAGAATAAAGAAAGGTAAAATTTGTAAAATAACATCTAAACTATATTCAGATTCTCTACAATGTAGATTTTGTTATGTATTTCTAACAACTTCTAACTGATCATAATATTTTTCTTGTCAGGAAATTTCTACTAAAGTGATTTCCACTAATATAGATGCTTTAGGGAGGGCATTGGAGGTGTGAATAAGATGGACAAGTCATGGATTTCCAGTGGGTAGGATTTCTATTTCAATTTGAATGGATGTTGCATGATTTCTATTTCAATTTGAATGAATGTTTCATTAGTGCGTAATCTAACATTGTTTCTACAATTCTGTATAGGTATGACCCAGAAACTGCGTTTAGGATAGAGGTTAAGATTGAAGGATTCTTCATGAAGCAAATTGACGGTCGAAAGGATTATGTCAAGGGAAAGACATTAAATCGGGTGGTGGATTCGGATAGATTCTCTTTGTGTGATTTGAGGAGTTATTTATTTGACGATCTATGTTGGGGGAGTTGTCAAACACCAAAGATATGGATGTTTGACAAAAATGATGGTAGAGAAGTGGAAGTAGTGTCTGAGTCACAAATACCAGAGATGTTTAGGATGTTCCAAAATGAAAGAAAAATATCACTTCTTGTAGTAGTTTGTGATTTGGATGGAAGCTCGAAATGTAGTGGTACGAATTCCACTTATCCATGCACTCTATCTCAATCTACTTTGTCAATCTACTTTGTTAGCTACTTTGTTAGCTACTTTGTCAATCTACTTTGTCAACATTTTCAATTTTGGCTTCAGCAACTTTGTTAGCTTCAGCAATTTTTGCATATATGTCAATCTACGGGCCGCAATTATTCCAGTTACGGGCCGCAATAAGTTACGGGCCGCAATATGAATGGTTGCGGGCCGCAATATTTCACTGTCTAAATGGTTACGGGCCGCAATATGAATGGTTGCGGGCCGCAATACTTCAGCAGGATTGAATTCTCTGAGTTGTTTTGTTTCGGGCCGCAATGGGCTTCATTTCGGACCGCAATGAATGTGCAGATATCCAATCAATATATTTTTATAGCAAAGATCAAGTCCAATCATTTTAGATCAAGTCCAATCATTTTAGATATCCAATCAATATATAAATATGACATAAAGATCTCTGAAAATTAAACATCCAAGGGTTTTCATAGATTCCTAAAGCTCTACCTTAAAAGTCTAACATAACTAGTCTAACATTCAAACATCAACGCTATTTGCATATTATTACAATTAAAATACCGATCATCGCAAAGACAATGATAGCAACGAGAAATTTGATTTGCTCCACTAATTTAACAAGGCGAGAGTTGTGTTCCTTCCATTCTCCCATCTCAACATCATATCGAGCTTCATTTCTACGAACGTCTGATACCACATGCTCGACATCACTCCGTTGTTTCACAATTCCTAATTCGCGAAGAAATTCCTCGTACTCCTCCTCCCACATAAAGAAATTGCAACTATAAGACCACTGCAATTACACAAAAATAAAAAGTTCCATTGAGTAAATAAATAAGGAAATACATGAATTAATTACAAATTGCTCTTTACAAGAAATTGTGCTACTAAATGCTTTCTCTATTATGCCAAGTTTCATGATTTTTGGTACCAGTAGAGGTTTACTACACCTCTCTCAAGCAATTGAATGAGAAAACATAAATAAGGTCGAGCAAGTCTCATGATTTTTGGGTCCAGATTTTTGGTACCAGTAGAGGTTTACTACACCTTTCTCATGCTACTTAGACTAGATTAAATTGACATAGTAAAAAATGACACAGTACCATAGCCCCAATATTGCACCTCTCTCATACTACACCAATAAAAATTGACACAGTACCATAGCCCCAATCCAAGAAAACATATGCAAAAGAAGATTAAATTGCTAACATTACATACCGTTGTGTTTTTTTGACACTTGTAAAACACTTTGTTTCGATTCGCCGGAGTTTGGCTCACGAGCTTGATCACTTTGTGGCCACAGTTGGGGCACGGCACCATCGGAGGGGAGTGGCTAGGCTGGGCCGAAGTTGTGGAGAGGCTGGGCCGGCAGGAGGTTAGGCGGAGGAGAAGTTAGGCCTGTAGGGAGGAGAGGCGGCGGAGTAGAGGGCCAGCAGGGGATCAGCAGGAGGTTTGGCGAAGGGAAGAGGGGAAGAGGCGCAGGAATGAAGGGAAGAGGCGAAGGGACCAAAACTGTAGGTCTCCATTTTTATCAAGTTTTATCTGTTTATGTTGAAGGGTAAAATAGGAAATACGAAAATATAATTTTTATACAACACTTTTCAGTTCAAAAACGTATATGAAATGTATAAATGTGGCAATATGGTAAATTAGATGATTTTAAGATGGCAAATAGGAAATTTTGAGTTGGGGTGGCAATTTGGTATTTTCCAAGTTTTGGAGTGGCATGTGGCGGATACGGATCGGATATTCATTGATATATATATATATATATATATGAGAGTGGCTAAAGTCAAAGTGGTATGACCAAGGTCTTGGTGCTACCAATTAGTTTTTGCAATTTTAAAGTTCAAATAGTCGATTCAAACCATTAGATGTTCAATCTATATTAAAATCTGCTTGGAGACCAAATTTTACATTTTTTGGAATTTTTTTACTATTTTTTAAGCCACTTTGAAAATGGCAGATTCGGGTGAACAGTAAAAACAGTGCAACCAAATTCTGGACCATGTGATCAGCAATTTTCAAAGTGGCTTAAAAAATAGTAAAAAAATTCCAAAAAATGTAAAATTTGGTCTCCAAGCAGATTTTAATATAGAGATCACATCTAACGGTTTAGATCGACCGTTTGGACTTTGAAAATCCAAAAACGACTTGGTAGCACCAAAGACGTTAGTCATACCACTTTGATCTTAGCCACTGTCTATATATATATATATATCACCGTAAACATTCCTAGCACGGGATATACTCTTCTTGGCTCCACTCGTTCTCTCCTTTGTTATCATTTTCATTCAAAACACTATTATGCTCATTTTCATTCCCATTGCCATAGCCTTCATTTCCGTACCGACCAACTGTTCCATAGCCTCCTCCATACGACCGGTACGACCCATACTCGTTCGGATTATCGGTTCACATCGGTTTAATTTCAACTCAGACCCATATATAACCATATCTGTTAGCATTAACATCATAGTAGTATTTTTCCATTCTCCAAGAACCTCATGTCGCTCATGCCATACTGGAAGATTCGAATCGACGATTAAAATGTAAAATTTGGTCTCCAAGCACATTTTAATATGAAGAACACGTTGGAAGATTCGAATCGACTATTTGAACTTTGAAAATGAAGATATTAGGAGAGGGTGCACGTTAGGAGCACAAAAGGGAGGGTGCATTTTAACCCTCCTCATATATATATATATATATATATATATATATATATATATATAGAGTAAGGCTACGATGCTTTGCAAAGTAAACCCACCCGTTTACTTCGGGCCACTTTTTGGATTTTAAAAATCCAAACAACCGATCCGAACCGTTCAACATGTTCTAAATATTGAAATGTGCTTGGAGACAAAATTTTACATTTTTTGGAATTTTTTTACTATTTATTAAGCCACTTTGAAAATCGCTGATCCGACGGTGAACAGTAAAAAACAGTAAAATTTTCTGGACCACCGGATCAGCGATTTTCAAAGTGGCTTAATAAATAGTAAAAAAATTCCAAAAAATGTAAAATTTGGTCTCCAAGCACATTTTAATATTTAGAACATGTTGAACGGTTCGGATCGGTTGTTTGGATTTTCAAAATCCAAAAAGTGGCCCAAAGTAAACGGGTGGGTTTACTTTGCAAAGCACCGTTTTTACTCTATATATATATATAAATTTTTAATAATATATATTAAAGTATATTGTATATATTTAGAGGAGGGCTCAAACGTACCATTGCTTTATGTCTCAATCGTACACTAATATCTTTATCTTTAATTTTAAAGTTCAAATAGACGATTCAAACCGCTCAACATGATATCCACGTTCAAATATAATTGGACACCAAATTTTATATTTTTTGAAAATTTTTTACTATTTTTTAAGATAAGTGTAAAATCATTGTTTTTAGATGGTCCACAATTTACTGAAAAATAGTGATTTTGTATCTATCTTAAAAAATAGTAAACAATTTCCAAAAAATATAAAATTTCGTCTCCAATCATATTTTAATGCAGATATCATATTAAGCAGTTTGTATCATCTGTTTGAACTTTGAAATTGAAGATAAAGATTTTGGGATGCAATTGAGGCATGAAGCAATGGGGCATTGGAGCCCTCCTCATATATCTACTATATACATAGTTAAAATTTAAAATCATATTCACATCTGTACGGATATTTGAATATCGGATATCTATATCTAATTTTCTAATACGGATCTGGATACAAACAGATAATATATGATCCTTTTGCACTCCTATGTTGAATTCGCATCATCTGAGATATCTCAAACTTTGAGTGTTTTTTCTGGAAAATCTCAACTGTTCAAATACATTCTGTACGTATCTCAAAGCACAAATAATACTGGATTCCTGGCTATCCCCAAATAGGCACTGTACACGTCGGTCACACAAAAGTTGAGATATCTCAGAGGATATATGCACTCTGAGTTGTCCCCTTCAGAGTGGCCCCTTTAATATTGGTGCGCAAGTAAAGTTAGATGTGACTTGGTAAGTATAATTCTAAAATTATCGGATTAGTTTCAAATGACAAATCAAATTGTTGAGACCAATTTATTTCATGAGTGATGAATGTACAAGCAAAATTTTGAAAATTTCAAAATCATTTAGTATATAGTCTAACATATGTATAAATGATTCTTCATTAAATTAGTAAATGATGAATTATGAATTTCTAAAGAAGCTTGCACTAAAAATATATTTAGCAGCTGATCACTTCCATGATGTACTTGAATGTATATATCCTACAGAAGAAATCAGCAACAGTGAAAAAGCAACACCATTAACAAAAAAACCCCGAAAATAGCATATGCAAATATTTGATGGGTTCCACCAATATGTTATGATAATTCAATAAAGATATCAACAAACACAAACAATACACTAAAAATATATTTTACAAGAATGATATGCATATTTTTTTGATATTTCTGTTTCATTTTTTTTTTTAAATAATTATGAACATACAAAGAATAATGGCGGAGCTAGACTTTCAAGCTATGGTAGGTCAAATGTGAATGGGTACGAATTATATAAAATTTTCATATCAAGTATATAGGGGTCAATTTTACAATACACATATCATTTTTAGTGCAATCAAAATTTACAATAACAATATTGACTAACAAATTCCTTTCTCTACATTTCGATTTGAGGATTAAACTATAACAAATTTACAATAACAATATTGACTAAAAAATAAAGTTTACACTTTACAATCTATAATGCTTCAAGAAAATTAATATCTAACGAGATTACTTTTTTACAATCCAATTCAATCCACATTTAGAATGCGAAGTACAATTTGTTTAGTAAATTAACAAAATTTGAAACACATATTAAAGAATTGTTCGCATTCATTATAATTTTTTTTTTTTCATATTTAAGAGATGCAAATAAAAAGATTCTATAAAGTATGGGGGCTGCCATGAAGTACGTTCGATATTGAATTTATTTTGCTTGTAACGATTTTATATGAATATTTTAGAAAATAAATTATTGCCATCCAAGATTTGTAAGAGATAATATGAACCGTTAGGGAATATCCCTGCTATATTTAAGAAAAAACTTTCTGCAATTACATAATTTCATATGGATTCATTTGTAAATATACGATACATAGGAATCAAAACGCCTGTGGCACCCTATGTAGGGAGGAGAAATATCCTCCCAGGTACCGTATTAGATTTTTCTCACTTTACGGTTTGAGATTAACTCCTAGCCACTTTGAGATTCGTGCCATCAAAGGAGGTAGTATTATTGGGATTTGAGATTCGTACCAAATTAAAAAGAACAATCCAGATCCACTAATTCTAAAAGATTCTCTTTTACGATATCGGGGAGGATCTGAACTCATGTAGGGAGCGAGAAGTTATCTATATTCAGCTTTCAACAAGTATGCATTGTATCTAGAGGAGGGTTCAAATGCCTCCACCATGCCTCCATTTTTAAAAACTTTAATAACTCAAAATTTAAAACTTAAAAGTGAAAATAAAACCGTTGGATATGATCTACATCATTTTATCTATGCACGTGTAAAAAATTATGACATTTCAATTTTGTTTTGGTTGTCATCAAGAGCTTGTAAAAGACGTACTAATGTGGATTATTTCTAGACGTTGATTTTTCAACTTATTGATTTACATAAAAACAAAATTAAAATGTGATATTTTTTTATGAGCTCATAGATAAAATGATGTCGATCATATCCAACGGTTTTATTTTGACTTTTAAGTTTTAAATTTTGAGTTATTAAAGTTTTTAAAAATGGAGGCATGGTGGAGGTACAAAAAATGGAGGCATTTGAACCCTCCTCTTGTATCTAAGGAATCCATATCCTCTCCGGTACCGTAAATAGAAATCTGTTACAATTACAAAAGAAAATTCCAGGTTACTCCCAGCTGGTGCCTATTCGGGGATAGCGCATGGGGCCAGTATCATGTATGCTTTGAGATGCGTGCAAAGGTAAAAGAACAGTCTGGGTCCAATAATTGTAAAAGATTCATTTTTTACAGTACAGGGGAAGATCCGAATAAAAGACAATTTTCTGTTCAATGCATCAAACAAGGAGGAAATGAATCTCAAAATTGAATGAATTTACTGAATAGCATGAAGAACACCAAAAAATGTCTGAACGAACTTCAGTTCTTCACACCAGTATCTCAAATCAATGGTTTTAATCTGATTCAATTCAAGAGTCATATTACATATGACAAAACGAAACGATGATGTCTGCCAAAAACTTTCAGATAAGCTCCATGAGAAATTTGCTTAAGCCACTTTAAATCTTTTAACATGTTCTGTCTGCCAAAAGGAATTATCGGATCAATCTCAACAAATTTCAAAAGAAGCCTGCTAGTCTGGTTTGAAAAAATGCTGGAAAACCCACAAGTTCCAAACAATTGAAGTGCAACCCCTACAATTTCCTACAGAACCCCTCATGAATTTCAAATATTAACAGTGAAGTCCTTAGGAGCTGGAAAATTACAAAGAACCCCTTAACAAGTCCAGAAACCATTAAAGGAATCTCAGAGATTTACCCAAAGATCCCTGAGAAGTTACAAATTCTAAAAATACCTTTACAGCCTTGGAGAACTCCGGATAAATTCAAATAAATTCCATAAAATCCAGAAAAGACCTAATGAAATTGATAAAATTTATAAACCCAAAATGTCCATATTTTGATATCAAAACCGAAAATACTTGCTTAACGTACAAAATATGTTTTGTCAAAATTATTAAATATCATGAAATAATAAAATAGTATTATACATCCTAGCTATTCCTAATCCATGTATCTTGTCTCTTTTTAACTACTAAATATGTTTTACCCTCCTACTTTACCTATTTATCTCACTGCCTCATATTTATTCTGCTGCCATATCCATAAAATTGGTAGTCAAGATATAATCTGTGTTCGAAAATTGAATCAATATTTTTAGAACTGAATCAATATTATATTATATTTAGAATAATAGTAAGCTAATTTTTTTAAATATGAAATGTCGAAGATTATAAAATTGTTATAACAAAAATTAAAAACTAAAATTGAGAAAATGTGCATGCATCTGATGTGGAGGAAAAGAGAAAGGAAGGAAGAGTTAAAAATTAAGTTGATGGATTTGTAAGAACATTTTGTTAAAAAAGTTAGAAAGAAGAATTATTTATTTTAATTTTTGAGAAAAAATATATGCAATTATTAAATCTGGACCGTTCTTTTAACCTGGGACGAATCTCAATATGAATCCCTTTAGTTTTTATAGGCACCGGATTGAGTTTGGCCCGGTTGGAAATAATCTAGGCCGTCTGTTTATATATATTGCACCTCAGATACCGGGGAGATACAGAATCATGTAAAATATACTACCGGGTGGAAAAGCAAAATTTATTGTGAAACTTTCTCTTCAGTTAAAACTAATTGCCACTATACCAGGCATCAAACATGTTCTCTAAATTTTACAGAAGTTCGCTAACAATTTGCTTTTCTGATTTTTCTTTTTTTTTTTTGTAATTTTTCCCCTTTTTAAGGATTTCAGCAGGGAAAATATGGATAAATTGGGGCATGGTATTTATAAGCAGATGGATGTGAACCTCCTCCCTCCTCTGTTTCTCATCTATGCTGAGAACCCAAGTGATTCTGGCAAGGTCAGGTTTGTAAAATTTCTCTCTAAAAGAAGTTTAATTTTTTGTTCTATTTAATAATTTATTTTCTTACCATTAATAAATGTAGGTCCATAGCACAGTTAGGCAGAGATGGTTAGATGGTGACAAGTTTATTATTTTATCTATGAATGAGGTTGCTGAGCTGGCTTTAAATTAAGGGTAAAAATATCCTTTTGGAAAAGTATTACAAAGAACTTGTCAATCTCATGAATGGCAACTTCCATATGGCAAATAATTATAACGGTTTTTTTTTGGTAAGTTAACATGTATTTTTCTAATGTATTTTTCATGTTAAATATTTTTTTGGTAATTTAACATGTATTTTTCATGTATTTTTCTAATTTAACAAATTCCATACAAACTCTGTTGCTAAATGCCTAGGTCTATTTTACATGTATATTTCTTTTGTTTTATCTTTTGGCAAATCTATTAAACAAATGTTTGGAGATGAGCCACTTGGGGATTTAAATATAAAAATGGTGGTGGCAGCAAAGTTCACTGGAAGTGGTGGGGCCGTGGTGGCTTTCTGCCCAGATGGGCCGGTCCAAGTCGGCCTTCTTGAATCATTGTTAAGTGAAGATGAGTCCAAATCACAGGTAAATTGTTAATGAGGCTACCAATGTGTAGAAATGTTCATAATAAGTTGTAGCCATGTAGGATTTTGTGAAATATTTACATTTTTATGGTTTAAAAGAGCATATCATGATATAATTAAACCTTTTTTTTTCTTGCCATAGTTATAACATAGTGTACTATTACAAAAAGGGAAGGAGTAGACTAAGATGTGTTAGGTTATATTGAATAAAGAACAATGTTTCAGGTTATTCTGATTAATTCTTTCTAGAGCACATAAAGCTTGAAAAAAAATGAAAGAAAGCTTCTTATTTTTTTTTTTTTTGTTTCTTTTTTTTTATTCGAAATATTTTGCAGCAGGCAGGGGCAAAGCCAAGTTGTGTCGGGGGTGGGCAAGTGTCCATCCCTGACTCATTTAAAAAAAAAAGTTTCTATTTTTTAAGAAAGAATTATAAGAATTTTCTTAAGCTTTAAAAAAATATAAAATTTCGTCGATTTCTGAAAAATTTCTCCAAAATATGTTTTTATTTTTATGTTTTTCCCAAAAAATAAAATTTTAAAAATGTACTTAGTAAAATTCAAGTTAATTATAAAATTAAACATCATTCAAAATTTTTGCTCCAATTTACTAATTATCCTGACTTGGCTATTGGCTGCTGGTCTTGATTTCTAAATGAACAAAGAAGATAATACTAATTAAAGGCTTTGTACTATAAAAACCAATATAAAGAATAAGAAAGTGATCACTATTCACTGAAGATAATGAAGAAATAGGCTACATAATGTATGTCTAAGCAACAGTTATGATTTATCAAGTAAACCAGTATAAATAAATATGCTATCTCATTGATATATACCACAATAAAAGTTGATAGGATCTCATCTCTACCTGCTTTCTTCCGGTGACCCTACCAAAATTCTTATGAATCTTATCTCCCAAAAAGCTGATTAATTACAATTGATTCCTTCTTCATTTCCTACGAATTACCAAGGCACTGGAGAAACCAATCACCTCAGCTCTCAGAGAAAACTGGAGTTGTCCTTTTTTATGAAACGGAGAAAATATTGTGCTTTTACTCCCGAGTCGTCCCCTTCAAAATCAAAGTGGAATCCACTCACCCAACATTGTGCGCATCAATCAGCTGCCAATTGAGGCATTTATATTCCTCTTACCTTTTGTTATGCCTTTCTCATAATACACAAACATTTTATTGTACTTAGACATACATTAAGGTTCCTTTTGTAGTTAACCATTAAGATGGAATTATATGAATTGGAGATGAATAATTCTGTAATTACTCAAACACATTTGATGGAAATATGTGGAAAAAAAAGGATGAACTGAAATAAAAGAGATGTCATGCTTGCAGTTTAATTTTGAACTTGTACTGGAGCAAAAAAGGTTGGTGCCAAACTGGTGTTATAATTTTAATTTTTGAAATCCTTGATGGAAGTAGTTTCACAGAGTTTAATTTTTTATACCATTTTAAAGAATGAAAAATATGCTAAATTAGACAGGGTTATGTGGCTTCCATGAGAGAAAAATAAGAGAAATAAATCCAACAATTCAGCATGTCACTTACGATACAGCCGATCTTTACAACTCAGTGCGCTCGTGTATGTATCCTTTTATTTCAATTAGTTATGTTTATCATTTTGTACTTTTTAGTGTTGAGATAGAAACCCACATATTAAGTTAATTTAATTTTTTTTCTTTTGTAAACTGTATACATTCTAAGGAAGTATCTTGGTTATTGTTTTTCTTGGAAGTGTCAACATAAGTTCCAATCCAAAATTTTCAAAGAGAGAGACATTAATTAAATAGAAATATATATTTTTAAATAAATCAATATTTTCCACAACTAATTTCACGATACAATTGAACACTTATTGCAGCACATTTTCATAATCATTCTCGTACTACCCATGAGGCCATGAGTATGAGTTCTCACAAATTAAATAGAGTGTTTTTGAACCCGTAAAATTTCATCCCTTAAAATTACAAACAAACAAACACGTCCTTTAGACTAGCATAAAAAATATAAGTTAGCTTATGTTAATAGAAGCTAATTCAATTAGAGGTATAATATAATGGTTAGTAAAATTCAACATTGAGAAATAATTGTTAAAATTATTCATTTCACAATTTATTTATAATTTTAGATTGAAGATACTCTTATTTATATAGAAAATAGAATTAGAAAATAATTGAAGATTCGTAGAAAATGGAAGAAAAAAATGAAAAAATTGTTGGGTTAATGGGCAATTGTTCCTTTTTTTTTCTTTTTTGAAAGAAAGTTACAAATCAGTTTAGTGTGAATGCTTTAATTAATCTTTTAGCACTTTATGCTGTCCGGTTGTTTTCCATTAAAAACTTTTATTCTTCAATTTTTTCAGAATAAAACAAGGCGAATTTATACCAAATCAGTGAATAAAATCCTATGTGACTTTTTCTGTGATTTAATAAGTGAAACGAATATCTGACATGAACTTTTTGACCTTATCGTTTCAATAAAATTCTCTGGCTCACATGGAATCTTGTGCCTTCTCTCTTTTCAGCTATAGTTTAGTTGGTAACTGATTTTTTTATCTATAGCGTTAAAATTAAAAATTATATTTTGTGACATTAAATTCGGAAATTTTCAAAATCTAGCAAAAAATGACAGAGTACCATTCAAAGTGTTTTTTTTCCTTTTTTGAATTGCAGTAGCATTCATAATATGTTTTAAGAAATTTTTTGAATGACAGAGTACCATTAATTTTGCTTTCTTCGATCATACATTTACTTGATAAAAATATGGTTATTTGCAAACGATTTCTCTTCTTGATATTTTTTAAGACAACAACAATTTAGTTGAGGAGACAGGCATAGATATGATATACTAGATCACATGAATCCCATTCAGGATTTGTACAGAATTAATTATTTATAGAAATTAATAAAAAAATAATAAGGTGTCAATGGCATAAACGGATTCGGAAAAAAAATAGGATCCAATCTTTGCAATCCAAATTTTTTTATTGATCGGATATTGAATTGTTGATTGGGAATAAAATAAAAAATTGTAAAAATGTGAGAATATTTTAAAGTGAAGGAAAATTTATTCTCCACATTACCTACTTTCTTTCGGTGACCCTACCAAAATTCCTTATCTCCCAAAAAGCTGATTTTATAATTGATTCCTTCTTCATTTCCTCCGAATTATCAAGCACTGGAGAAACCAATCGCCCTCTGCTTTCAAAGTGAAACTGGAGTTGTCCTTTCTTTATCAAACAGAGAAAATATTGTGTGTTTACTCCGGAGTCGTCCCCTTCAAAATCAAAGTGGAACTGGTAAAAGAATCCACTCACCCAACATTGTTCACATCAACCAGCTGCCAATTGCGGCATTTATATTCCTCTTTTCCCTTTGTTATGCCTTTCTCATAATGCTACAACATTTTATTGTTTCTAACTAGTTTCAGCTGCACGCCTCCACCTATAATACAGAAGAGAGATGGCTGAGAACATTGTAAAGGTTTTGCTGACCAAGCTCACTGATGTTGGAGTTAAAGAGGTTTTATGCCTATACGACGTCGATGAGCAAGTGGAGACAGTGAGCCGTGAACTCGGCCGGATTCAGGTTTTTCTGAAGGATGCTGACAAGAAACAGATAACAGATGAGAAACAAAAGTATTGGGTGAAAGAGGTGAGAGATGTTGCCTATTTAATTGAAGATGTCATTGACACCTTTCTCTCGGAGGTCCCTCCAATTCCGCAAAAACCCACTGGCATGATGGAGTCATTGAAAAAGAAGTTCAAGATAACAAAAAAAATACCGACTGTACACAAACTTGTCCATGAGATAACTCAGATCCAGAAAAGGATGGATGAGATCGAGGCTAGCAGAAGCAGGTATGTTGGTCTCTTAAGGGCCTATGTTGATTTTGATTTAGTGTATTTTGTTTTGTATACTTAATGGAAGAGAGAATGAGGAAGGAAAATAAGGGTGATAAAATTTTCATACTAAATTGATATTTTTCAACTCTCTTAACTCTAGAAAATCTAAACATTTAATTTATGTATAAATTTTCAAATACATTCACTCTAATTACTTGACTAATTAACCAATTAATTTCAACAAGGTATGGAATCAATACTCTGGGCGAGGATGGTGGAGAGATCAAACTACCCGTTAGACCACTCGTGCTGCCAGACATTGATCCTGATATTGTCGGGTTCAAGGAGGACCAAGCCTATGTTGTCAAAGGGCTGCTGGATGAGACTATTAAGAGACGTTCCGTCGTTTCCATTTGGGGAATTGGTGGTCTCGGAAAAACGACTCTTGCGCGGAAAGTATACAATTGGTATGTACTATATATTTATTTTTATTTAAAAAAAACATTTAGTTTTGATTTTATTTTTTGATTTAAGTTGATTACACTTACTTTGCTATATGGTTGAATTTTATAAATTTTTAGTCAACAAGTGTTTTCCAGTTTTGTTGTATCTTGACCATTGTTGATTTCAACTTGAAGCTTTGCAGAAATCATGAAATATGTTTGATCTATTTACAGAAATTGTAAATTGATATGCCAAATTATCAAACCCAGACACTACTATTTTCGAACAAATTGTCTGATAAATTTTCATATAGTTAGTTTTGTAAGTAAAAACTTAAATTTTACTTAATCAAGTCCATATATTTTTTTATTTTTAGTAAATCAATTGTATATAATTATAAGACAAGTATGCATTAAGATGATTCATTGCAAGGCCGACAATAATTGACTGAACAAATCGGTCAAATTCAAACCAACGCAATTTTGATCCAGGAATCGAGTTTATATCCTCTGAGGAACAAAATATATATTTCTGATTAGATCCGTACCGTCCGATCAGAATCTGGACCAACAACACCCAAGGTGAAATAAATGGGATCCCTATATTTGTCCAGACTTTTATTGAACGGTATGGATCTAAAGAAATAATCTGTTACCTCAGGTGATATGAATTCGTCGAAATCTATCATTTGATTTTGTGAAGAGTGAAGTGAGACTGAGATATCTCAAATTTTGAGTTGATATGTGAAACCAACAATATTCATTAATAATAAAGTCTTTCAAAATATATTTAGATAATAATGGTCTGACTGATATTACAACCATAAAATTAAAAATGCATTATGTCAGAAGCAATCATAACTGATCGAATATCTTGAACAAAACATGTCGGATCGAATCTTATCTGTCCACAAAAATCCCGATCTGACATTTTGACATAACTAAACATATATAATCATTAATTATGCATTTATTAATTCTGGTTGTAACATTTTCATTCAAGTAGGCCATTGAGGGTTAGCCAGTGCCACTAAATTATATTGTTATAGCTGGAAGCCTTTATTAACCCAACCCAACCCAACAGGTCATTGAGGGTAAGCCGTATTAGCTACTAGATATTGTGATTTTTTATATTGCATGGGTTATTATCGATATTGTGCAAATCTAAACAAGATCAACGGCTACATCTCAAAAACAACGACTGAATCGTGCGAATTGATATTGTGCAAATCTATTTGTATGGCGCCAACAGCTTTTCCAATACCATGCAAACAAAAGGAAGAATGAAATTAAGATAAAAAATGGAAAAATATATAACCGTATCCCTTTAAATTGGTAAAGAAAATAACAATTTTCTATTTACGCATAAATTTCACCATCAAAACACACACATTTGTTTTTTTTTTTCTCAAAATAGTTGATCATCTTTAAATTTCTGTTATACTAAAATCCACCTAATGTTTTATTTTTACAGTAATGATGTCACGAGACAGTTTGAACTTCGCATATGGGTAGCTATTTCTCAAAAGTTCGAATTAATTGACATTTTGAGAAAAATAGTGGAACAACTCAATCTTCCTATCGATCCGAGCAAGCAACCAAAAGAAGATGTTTTTCTTTCCATGATTCATGAGTCTCTTAAAGGAAAAAAGTACCTCATAGTCCTTGATGATGTTTGGACAGATGATCTTTGGACTCAAATTGGAGAAGCACTCCCAAATGGAGATCATGGAAGTAGAGTACTCATAACTACTAGGTTCTTTAATATTGCTAAAAGAGCCGATCCCACGTGTGAACCATACAAACCTGGGTTCTTAACGAATGAGTTAAGCTTAGAGCTTTTGCTGAAAAAGGCTCTTCCAAATCAGGGTCCAAATGAAAGTTCTTTTCATGATCTTTCTGATATCACCGATCAATTTGTCCGTAAATGTGGTGCACTTCCTCTCGCATTGGTGGTTTTAGGAGGCCTATTATCAACAAAGCCACGCAACTATGCCGCTTGGAGTAAAGTGTTACAAACAATGAGTTGGCATGTTGATGATGGAAAAAAATGTAGCGAGATTATAGGCACTAGTTATGAGGATCTATCACTTGCTCTTAAATCCTGTTTCATGTACTTTGCTGCATTTCCCGAAGACCATGAAATCGATGCCACATCTTTACTTCAAATGTGGGTTGCAGAAGGCTTCATATCACAAGAAGATAACAGAACATTAGAAGAAACTGCGGAGAGTTACTTGGAGGATCTCGTTCAAAGGTATAACTTCTTCAATTAATGCTTTACACATTTTAGTGTAACGTGCTAATATCATATTACAAGTGTTGGTTCCAATTTAGTTATTTATCATAAAAGCCTGCAGGCATATAATAAACGATTTGGATACAGCAGGATTCCAATATAAGGACCACCACAGGAGAAACAAAAAGGAAACAACGAAAAATAAAACAAATAAATACAATGCAATCAGGCACGTACAAGTTCTGTACAGAGTTTCCAATTGAATTGTTTTGAAGCTAGATATTTTTCATTATGAAATATCAACTGTCCTCAAAATTTATTATGGTTAATCAGTACTTTGTTTAACAACTTTACAAAAAAGTGAGCCCCAATAATTTAGTTAGGACATATATTAGCACTCCAAATCACATGTTCTTGTCTATTAAAAACAAATTTTCTTATTGAATAACAGGAGCCTGGTCCAAGTAGAATCTAGATCTTCTAATGGTTCTATCACACGTTGCTGCATTCACGATCTCCTACGGGATCTTGCTATCCAAAAAGCCAAGGAGGACGACTTTCTTGTGGTGTATTCACATCCAAATTGTGATCAACAAAGCTTGAGTAGGGCGCGTCGTGTGGCAGTTCACCATCCAGATTGTGATAAACTCGTGATGAGCCAAAACCTCCGCACTCTGTTGTGCTTTCATGATAAAGTCATGCCGAATTGTTCTAAGCAAAAGTTGCTCAAAGTGGTAAGCACTGAAGCCTTCCGTATGGATAGTATAAATGTGGGAATGTTTGAGGGATTAACTCAGTTAAGATATCTGAAGCTTTGGGGGAATCTAAGTGACAAGTGTACTGGACGAGATGACAAGTATGGGAAAAGATACTTGGAGAAAGTGATAGGCACTATGAAGTGTATGCAGACTCTTAATATCGATCTAAGAGTACGTGATGAGGGATTCGTAGTTAACGTTCCTAATAATGTGTGGCACATCAAGACTCTGAGGCATGTCAACACCGGAGTAGGTGCTGCAGAACTGCCACCATCAACAGAACTATCAAATTTGCAAACGCTTAATTGGGTTACTACCAATGAATCATGGAAAACTGGGCTTCCTTATCTACCCAATTTACGTACATTAGATTTAGAGCACAAATCATGTTCATGGATGGTAGTTGCTACTTTCCTTGGCACATTAAAGAACCTGATCTCTCTCACCCTAACCGGTTCTATTCCAGGAGACATATTTGATATGAGGGACTACCCATTTTATCAGAATCTACAATATCTAGCATTATGGGCTAAGAACTACGGGGAGACCCCTAATGAAATGGTCATTGATGTTATCATGTTACCTCCTCACCTCACTCGTCTTGATATTAGTTATTGCCAATTCCAGCAAGATGTAATGCCGGTGCTGGAGAATCTAAACTGCCTCAAGATTCTCATACTACATGAAGTCAAAACTAATCGAAAAATGAGATGTTCAGCTAAAGGCTTCAACCAATTAGAAGTATTGTCGATTTCAGGAATTACCGTGCTAGAGGATTGGGAGATAGAGGAGGGGGCCATGCCCATTCTTGAAGAACTCGGTATTAATAGATGTAAAGAATTGTGTGTTCCTCAGGGGCTACGACACCTAACCAACCTTCAACAATTGATATGGGAGAATAATGGCCATGAGGGTAAGGATGATGAAGTCCGCAACTTATGCAGACATGTGCCTTCACTTAAATTTGACTATTGATAGAGCCATGTACTCCGGTCAATGCATATTTTACTCCTCCAAGATTCCAATTTCATATTTGGCATTGTTTTCTCTTAAATTAAATTTGTTGTATGCATGTGTGCTTTGCATTTTTAATTTAAGTACTGATGTTTTTATTTAATTTTTCTTTGAGATAAATTAATAACATAGTTAAAGATTGTATGTTTGAGTTTTTCCACACGGGGCAAATAAAATCATGCTGGTAGAACTGTACCAAATTATGAAGTATATATACAACTGACAAAAAAATAAAGTTAATATACAAAGGACGACGACAATTTTTTTTATTTCTAATTAAAAAATAGTAAAATTCTCTTTCCTATTTGGAAACGTATCCCACAATCCGATTTTTTCTTTTCATCTTTAGCATTAAAAAAATATTTGAACGTGTCCATCAAATCAAATAGGGGATATTTCATTCTAGCATAAACGGCGTTAGTTTCGAAAGCAAATAAAACTGTTGTCAAGGACAACATTTCAACACATATAAACACTGATGACAACATTGCTTTTCGACACAGTTTATTTCAAGTAATTAAACGTTAATTCTGAAAGTGGAATGAAGTAAAATTATTTTGCATTGAAAAAAATTGTTCTTTGTATTTGTCAAAAAACATCATTGAAAAAATATTCTTTCCCAGAAAACCCTTACAGCCTTGGAGAACTCCGAATAAATTCAATAAATTTATAAACCCAAATAAATTTCTAAAAATCACGAATAAACTCCAATAAATTCAAGAAAATTTATAAACCCAAAATGTCCATATTTAGATATCAAAACCAAAAATACTTAACGTACAAAATATGTTTTCTCAAAATTACTAAATAACTTGAAATAATAAAATAGTATTAGACATCGTAGCCCATGTATCTTGTCTTTTTTAACTGTAGACTATGGAAAATATTGTGTTCTTTAATTACTCTCGCACTTTATCTATTTATCTCATTGCCTCATATTTCATCGAAATGTGAAACTGCTCATAATTATATTTCTAGAACTGAATCAAATTATATGCTATTTTGAAATCTTCAAGCTCAATATCCATCTATGTTACCCCGATACTTCATCTTAGGCCCCGTATCCGTATCGGGTGCGTATCGGATACGGATACGCACCCGATACGCACCCGATACGGCTCCGATACGCCAGCTGGCGTATCAGAGTACGTGGCGTATCGTACCCTCTTCGATACGGTATCGGATACGGGTTTTAAAGTCGGATACGGATGGGATACGGCAGGAATTGGATGGGATACGGCCTCTCTCTCGCGTTCAGTAAAAAAATTAGACGGTCCAGTAAAAAATTGGAAAACACCCACTGGCCCTCTCTCTCGCGTTCTCTCCTCTCCCGCCCAGACTAAACCTAAAATCGCGTCTCTTCTCCTCTCGGCGCCACCATCTCCTCTCGTCGCCGCTGCTCTCAACCCTCGTGTTCTTCTCTCCTCTCGGCGACACCTTCTCCTCTCCTCTCGGCATTCTTCTCTCCTCTCTCGCGTTCTTACCACCCTCTCCTCTCGTTGCCACTGCGAGACCTTGCCCAGACCTGAAATTGGTAAGTCTCTCTCCTTTACCTTGTTCTCTTTAATTTTAGCAAAATTTTTGTAGCAAGTCTCTCTCGGCATTCTTCTCTACAGTATACACTACAGTATACAGTATACACTATACAGTGGCTATATAGGCGAACTCCTCCTACTAACCTGACTCTGATTCATGGTTTCTTTTTTGCTTGAATTTCTTGTGATTTTTAGAGAGATGGGAGAATTAAGGAATACAGAAGAAAGATATCTAGAAAGATAGCTTTCGTAGAAGACAAGACCAGGATAGAGACAGGAAACCCTTTATTTTAAATTATCAGATAATTGGAAAGTTTCTTAAATGTCCTCTGTTTATTGTATTTTTTTCTGAAAGGAACTGAGAAGGTTCTACACTGTTTATATTAAAATATGAAGGCTGTATAGTTTGATGCAGTGGCTATAAAGTGTTGATTTAATAATAATAATATAAGTGTAATTTTTTTACTTATTGTAATACAAGTATTGAACTAATAATATAATTAAAATAATAAAAATAATATATATAATAGCCGTATCGTATCCGTTATTTTTGAAAATTGCCGTATCGCCGTATCCGTATCGTATCCGATACGATACCCGTATCCGTATCCATGCAACATAGGTTCAGAGTGAGTAGCATCCGCTTCAATAATTAAATACCCTCCGACTCTCTGGCTCTCAGTCTCACCTCTCCTATTCCTCTCCTACTTCTCTCCACCGGTAAGAAAATCACTCCTCTATACTTTGTTGAGGTTTTTTTCCTTCTCTTGCTTGCTTCTGTGATTATGTGGTGAACACCATCTTGTTGCTTGTTCTGTTTGTGCACGTCAAATGTTTGTTTGATAAAATTCCCCAAAGAGTATTATGTGCTATTTTGGCTATGTTACAAATTAAATGTTTGATAGTTAATGTTTAGTGTGTGAATCATCTTTCTCTGCAATGATAATATCCATGACAAATAGTGATCAGATCGATTCAAAATGGACATGTCCAGTCTGACTGGTCAAATACTTTTGATAGTTGATGTTGAAGCCTGGAAATAATGCACACACACGTCACAATTATAAAAGAAATTAAGCTTCTCATCAAATTGATGACAACAAGAAAAATCAAACAAACTAACAAAATATTCCAAGAAAAATCACACCGGAGAGTATCACGATAATGATCTAATCATTTGCTTTACTATTCACAAGAAAAGTGGCAATTTATTTGTTTTGTAGAAATATAATGATTTCTGGTTTTGATGTTTGATTTTTTTGGTTAATTTTTGTTTAAGTTACTTGAAATTGTAATAGCTTATGATATTAATATACTGGCAAAGTCAGTCTATTACAATGCATGGAAGGTATTCGATGAATTTCTCAAGTGAAATTTTTTATTTGTATTTGAACTTGGAAAGTATAATTCTAATTGGTACCAGTTTTACCAGTTCTATCACGCCTTTCTTATATAATACACCAACATTTCTCACTAGAATAGATAGCTGAGAAGTATTGAACAAAATATCTCCGGTGAAAATTGGTGGCGCTCTAGTAACCAAAACTCCAATTCGACAGCTCTACGACGTTCGCACCGAGACACTCTCTTCATTGAAACCCCTTTGCCCAGTATTCATCCCCTCCCTTTTTACTGGTAAGCAATACCTTTTGCTTTTGTTTCTTATCAGTTGTGCGATTTGTTGAATTTTATGCTTGACAAAACTGTCATTACTCGATCCCTTTCAAGGTGAAGAACTTATTTGTTAACTGTGTTTGTTTTTTTTCAATTGGTTCTGTTTTTTTTTTTCTACGTGGACTGCAGAGAGAGAGAGAAAATAAGTTGGCTGAGGTTGGTGTCGTGAAATTTAAATTAAAATTGCCCCCAAGATTTTTACAAATTGGTACATAATACTACTTTAAATGAAGATTATTGGTCTTGTATGTTATTCTTATTTTAGTTTTTTGTCCATTAGAAACAATTAATGCTTCACTTACCCAACATTGCACGCATCAACCAGCGGCCAGTTGAAGCATTCATATTTCTCTTTTCCTTTTGTAATTCCTTTCTCATAACACCAGCATTTTTTGTTTTTCACTGGTTTCAGCTACCACCTAGAATACAGAAGAGAGATGGCTGAGAGCATTGTAAAGGTTTTGCTGACCAAGCTCACTGATGTTGGAGTTAAAGAGGTTTTACGCCTATACAGCGTCGATGATCAAGTGGAGACAGTGAGCCGTGAACTCGGCCGGATTCAGGTTTTTCTAAAGGATGCTGACAAGAAACAAATAACAGATGAGAAACAGAAGTATTGGGTGAAAGAGGTGAGAGATGTTGCCTATTTAATTGAAGATGTCATTGACACCTTTCTCTCGGAGGTCCCTCCAAAACCGCAAAAACCCACTGGCATATTGGATGCCATGAAAAGGAAGATGAAGATAACAAAAAAACTAACGGCTGTACACAAACTTGTTCATGAGATAACTCAGATCCAGAAAAGGATGGATGAGATCGAGGCTAGCAGACTCAGGTATGTTGGTCTCTTCACGGCCTATGTTGATTTTGATTTAGTGTATTTTGTTTTATATACTTAATGGAAGAGACAATGAGGAAGGAAAATAAGGGTGACAGAAATTTTCATACGAAATTAATATTTTTTAACTCTCTTAACTCTAGAAAATCTAAACATTTTCAATTGATGTATAAATTTTCAAATACATTCACTCTAATTATTTGACTAATTAACCAATTAATTATATTTATTACTTCTAATTAAACTATTAATTTCAACAAGGTATGGAATCAATACTCTGGGCGAGGACGGTGGAGAGATCAAACTACCCGTTAGACCACTCGTGCTGCCGGACATTGATCCTGATATTGTCGGGTTCAAGGAGGACCAAGACTATGTTGTCAAAGGGTTGCTGGATGAGACTATTAAGAGACGTTCCGTCGTTTCCATTTGGGGAACTGGTGGGCTCGGAAAAACGACTCTTGCGCGAAAAGTATACAATTGGTATGTGCTATATATTTATTTTTATTTAAAAAAAACATTTAGTTTTGATTTTAATTTTTGATTTAAGTTGATTACACTTACTTTGCTATATGGTTGAATTTTATAAATTTTTAGTTAACAAGTGTTTTCCAGTTTTGTTCTATCTTGACCATTGTTGATTTCAACTTGAAGCTTTGCAGAAATTATGAAATATGTTTGATCAATTTTACAGAAATTATAAATTGATTTGCCAATTTATCAAACCCAGACACTACTATTTTCGAACAAATTGTCTGGTAAATTTTCATATAGTTAGTTTTGTATGTAAGAACTTAAATTTTACTTAATCAAGTCCATATATTTTTTTATTTTTAGTAAATCAATTGTATATAACTATAAGACAAGTATGCATTAAGACGATTCATTGCAAGGCCGACAATAATTGACTGAACAAATCGGTCAAATTCAAACCAACGCAATTTTGATCCAGAATCGAGTTTATATCCTCTGAGGAACAAAATATATATTTCTGATTAGATCCGTACCATCCGTTTAGAATCTGGACCAACAAGACCCGAGGTGAAATAAATGAGATCCCTATATTTGTCCGGACTTTTATTGAACGACCTGGATCTAAAGAAATAATCTGTTACCTCAGGTATCGTCGAAATCTAACATTTGATTCTGTGAAGAGTGAAGTGGTTCTGAGATATCTCAAATGTTGAGTTAATATATGAAACCAACAATATTCATTAATAATAAAGTGTTTGAAAATATATTTAGATAATAATGGTCTGACTGATATTACAACAATTAAATTAAAAATGCATTAGGTTAGAAACAATCATAACCTATCGAATATCTTGAACAAAACATGTCGTATCGAATCTTACCTGTCCAAAAAAAAAATCCCGATCTGAAATTTTGACATATGTAAACACATATAATCATTAATTATGCATTTATTAATTTTGGTTGTAACATTTTCATTAAAGTAGGCCATTGAGGGTTAGCCAGTGCCACTAAATTATATTGTTCTAGCTGGAAGCCTTTATTAACCCAACCCAACCCAACAGGTCATTGAAGGTAGGTCGTATTAGCTACCCGATATTGTGCAAATCTAAACAAGATCAACGGCTAGATCTAAACAACGATTGAATCGTGCGAATTGATATTGTGCAAATCTATTTGTATGGCGCCAACAGCTTTTGCAATACTATGCAAAAAGAAAAAAGAAAAAAATTAAGATATAAAAAAAGGAAAAATTGAAAACCATGGCCCTGTAGATTGGTAAAGAAAATCAAAATTTCTATTTACGCATAAATTTAACCATCAAAACACACATACACATATACTTTTTTTTGTTCTCTTGAAAGAGTCTATCATCGTCATTAAATTTTAGTTATACTAAAATCCACCAAATGTTTTATTTTTACAGTAATGATGTCAAGAGACAATTTGAACTTCGCATTTGGGTAGCTATTTCTCAAAATTTCCAATTAATTGACATTTTGAGAAAAATAGCGGAACAACTCAATCTTACTATCGATCCGAGCAAGCAATCAAAGGAAGATGTTTTTCTTACCAAGCTTCACGAGTCTCTTAAAGAAAAAAAATATCTCATAGTCCTTGATGATGTTTGGACAGACAATCTATGGACTCAAATTGAAGAAGCACTCCCAGATGAAAATAATGAAAGTAGAGTACTAATAACCACAAGGTTCTTTAATATTGCTAAAAAAGCCGATCCGACGTGTGAACCGTACAAACCTAGGTTCTTAACGAAGGAGTTAAGCTTAGAGCTTTTGTTGAAAAAGGCTCTTCCAAATCAGGATCCAAATAAAAGTTCTTTTGATGACCTTTCTAATATCACAAATCAATTTATCCGTAAATGTGGTGCTCTTCCACTCGCATTGGTGGTTTTAGGAGGCCTATTATCAACGAAGCCACCCAGCTATGCCGCTTGGAGTAAGGTGTTACAAACAATGAGTTGGCATGCTGAAGATGGAAAGAAATGTAGCGAGATTATAGGCACTAGTTATGAGGATCTATCATTTGCTCTTAAATCATGCTTCATGTACTTTGCTGTATTTCCCGAAGACCATGAAATCAATGCCACATCTTACTTCGAATGTGGGTTGCAGAGGGCTTCATACCACAAGAAGATAATAGAACATTGGAAGAAACTGCGGAGAGTTACTTGGAGGATCTTGTGCAGAGGTATAACTTACTTCATTTAATGCTTTACACATTTTACTTTAACGTGCTAGTATCATTGTGTACAAGTACTAGTTTCAATTTATTTATTTATTCATAAAAGCCTTTAGGCGTATAGTAAACCATTTGGATAGAACAGATTCCAATATAATAAGCATTACAGGAGAAACAAAAAGGAAAAAATAAAAAAAATAAAGTACAATGCAATCAACACGTACAATGCAAGTTATGTAGAGAGCTTCCAATTGAATTGTTCTGAAGCTAAATATTTTCTTTATGAAATATTTACTTTCCTCAAAATTTATGAATGTTAATAATACAATACATAATCAGTACTTTCTGTAACTACTTACTATAGAAAAACGTGAGCCCTAATAATTTAGTTATAACATTTATGAGCACTCCAAATCAGATGTTCTTGTATGTTTAAAACAAAATTTCTTATTGTATAACAGGAGCCTGGTTCTAGTAAAATCTAGATCTTTTGATGGTTCCATCTCGTCTTGCTACATTCACGATCTCTTACGGGATCTTGCTATCCAAAAAGCCAAGGAGGACAACTTTCTTGTGGTGTATTCACATCCAAATTGTGATCAACAAAGCTTGAGTAGTGCGCGTCGTGTGGCAGTTCACCATCCAGATTGTGATAGACTCGTGATGAGTCAAAACCTCCGCACTCTGTTGTGCTTTCATGATAAAGTCATGCCGAATTGTTCAAAGCAAAAGTTGCTCAAAGTGGTAAGCACTGAATGCACCATGAGTATGGATATAAATGTGGCAATGTTTGAGGGATTAACTCAGTTAAGATATCTGAGACTTACTGGGGTGCTAAGTGACAAGTGTACTGGACGAGATGACAAGCATGGGAAAAGATACTTAGAGAAAGTGATAGGCACTATGAATTGTATACAGACTCTTAATGTAATTGTACGTAGTCAGGGATTCGTACATATTTTTCCTGATAATGTGTGGCACATCAAGACTCTGAGGCATGTCAACACATCAAGACTACATGCTGCAGAACTGCCACCATCAACAGAACTACCAACTTTGCAAACGCTTACAAGAGTTACTACCAATGAATCATGGAAAACTGGGTTTCCTCATCTACCCAATTTACGTACATTATCTTTAGAGCACAAATCATGTTCATGGATGGTAGTTGCCGCTTTCCTTGGCACATTAAAGAACCTAATCTCTCTCAAATTTACCGGTTCTATTCCAGGAGACATTTTTTATATGAGGGACTACCCATTTTATCAGAATCTACGATATCTACAATTATGGGCTAAGAACTGTCAGGAGACTCCTAATGAAAGGGCCATTGATGTTATCATCCTACCTCGCTCCTCACCTCATTGATCTTGAGATTATTAATTGCCAATTCCAGCAAGATGTAATGCCGGTACTGGAGAATCTACATTGCCTCAAGAGTCTCACACTATGGAGTGTCAAAACTAATCGAAATATGAGATGTTCAGCTAAAGGCTTCAACCAATTAAAAGAATTGTGGATTTCAGGATTTACTGTGCTAGAGGATTTGGAGATAGAGGAGGGGGCCATGCCCATTTTTAAAGAACTCTATATTGATGGATGTAAAGAATTGTGTGTTCCTCGGGGGCTACGACACCTAACCAACCTTCAAAAATTGAGATGGATAAATAATGGCCATGAGGGTAAGGAAGATGAGGTCCGCAACTTATGCAAACATGTGCCTTCACTTAGCTTTAACTATTATTGATAGAGCCATGCATGCACTCCGGTCAATGCATATTTTACTCCTCCAAGATTCCAATTTCATATTTGGCATTGTTTTCTCTTAAATTAAATTTGTTGTATGCATGTGTGCTTTGCATTTTTAATTTAATTACTGATGTTTTTATTTTCTTTTTCTCTGAGATAAATTAATAACATAGTTCAAGATTGCAAGTTTGAGTTTTCTTATAATATTAGTACATAGCCGAGGGCGGGCATGCTCTATGTTTTATTTCCCACATTTATAGCTAGCTAATACAATAATGCTGGGAGTATACAGGATTGACAAAATATATATATATATATATATATAATATACATATAACGACAATTTTTTATTTCGAAAAAAAAGTACTGATCAAATTCTCTTTCCTATTTTCAAACGTCCCACAATCTGATATTATTTTTATCTTTAGCATTAAAAATATTTAAACCTGTCCCATCAAATCAAATAGGGGATATTTTCAATTAAAATTATTTTTCATATGACACACAATAACAATCCGATACTATATAAATACTCATACAGTTGCAACAGTATTAATTAGGGTGGACTTGTCCTACAAAAAATACCCAAATTTCAAAATGTTCTCTTCTTTTCCTTTCTCGGCTGCCAGACATAGCACAAATCTATGAATATTTTCAATTGAATCCCTTTACAAGAGAAAATTGTAAAAGTGCACAGAACAGACCCCCAATTTTTATTAGAATTGTTAACAAGACCCTTAGTACCAGTGGCAAGATAGGCACATATATATAATAGAAACAAGACTCAAGCAAGACTCAAGCAAGGAAAATAACTTTCATAGCCTAAATGGTTTAGAGAAATAGTAATAGCTTCTGGTTTAATTTCTCTCTGCATGTGTTGTTTGAAATTGTAATAGCTTCTGGTTTGAATATACTGGCAATGTCAACCTATTGCAGTGCATGGAAGGTGTATGATGAATTTCCCAAGTGAAATTTTGTTAGTATCCGGACCTGGAAAGTACAATTCCAATTGGTGCCAATAATCTTACCAAAGCTGGGTCAGTTATGCAAGGATTGAAATGCCACTTGTAATCTGGCATCGAATCTTAACGGACCTAACCTTCCTCATTGTAGTATTGAACAATTGAAATGCCCTCAAATTGTTTGATGAAATGTCCCAACTAAAACTAATTTAGTAATAAGCAACATAACAACACCAACCTGCGTTTTGATGTTTGTGAGGAACATACTTTAGCTGCATCCGATTCTGATAACATTGCTTCATTTTTATTCTTCATTGGTTTATGCATTGCTTTCCTTTACATTATCTAATTTGTTTATAAAATATGTTGTTTTTATTCAAAATCTGTTTCCTCTCATTATTATTATATGATTTTTTTTCCTTAAAAGTTAGATTTTAAAAATAAATATTCTTGCAGTATTCGTTATTTGTATTTTGTTACATCTTTAAGATTTAAAAAAAAATACAAGAGTGAAAAAATTTATTATTATGAAAATAATCAACATTGTGTATATTGATTTATTTTATCCAATTCCACAAATTTTATTTAAAATCAACAAATTTACAACATTGTGTAAATTGTATATTGAATATCCACTAGTTTTATTAGAAATCAACAAATTTTATTGACACTCTCTACTTCTAAAAAAGTTATTTTGACAATTAACATTTTATCTTTATTTTTACAAAAATCACTAATGAAAAATGATATTGTTACTTATATAGATTAAACGTGAATTGATCATAAAAAAACATAATGAATGTCAATTTTGATGAATAATTCTGATAGTCAACTTATGATTAAAAATAATTAATAGTACAACCTAACGCTATAATAAAAAGAATTACGTCCATCATTCTAAAGTTAAGTAAAATCAACTTTATTCCTAGTCTGTTTATAGTGATGGGTAATTGGTCCAAAAAATTTCATACATATTTAATACAAAATAAAAAAAATAGAAATTGTATCTAGCAATTATGAAAATCAAATAATTAATAAATGGGCAAATTTTACATGGAGAAATTGAACCGATCTACTTCAATGCGTTTACATGTCAAATTTTTAAATTTTTGAACTAATATAGTATGAAGTCAAGCAGTAAAAAAAAGATGATTTATAAGTTCATTTTAATGAGTTCATTTTTCATCATTGTTTGACCGCTTGACTTTATACTAAACTAGTTCAAAAAACTATAAATTTGACATGTAAATGCAACACTCGTGAATTAAAACGGATTCAACGGTTTGGTTGTGTCGTTTGAAGTCAATCTGATAGGTTTTAATTTAAGTGTCAGCTACACACGCATCAGTTTTAGTCGATAATATAACATGTGAAAATCAAAAGAATTTCAAAAATATTATTTTCTTTTTTGGGTTGAGTAAAAAAATGTCTTGAGAGAAGACTTTGAAAAAATATGTTATGGATGAAGGGGAGGTAAATAGAAAGGAGTGGGAGGGAGGTGAAGAGGGGGAAAACATGGGGTCGACAAGGGCATTTTGTTAATTTTTTTGAGAGGAGGATATTTTGTTCTATGTCTTGAAAAAGAAGGGTATTATGTAAAATTTCCCTAATATCTATATATAAAAAATGTATTTGCAATTGATTTACTATAAGCTGATTTGGACTGATCTTGTGCGGGACAAGTATCCACTCAAGTATTGGATGGTGGAGCCCACAACTTTACGGTCCAGATTCACTCAATCCGGTGTCTATTTGGAGATGGTGCAAGGGGCCAGTATTATTTGTGCTTTGAGATTCGTGCAAAAGTTCAAATGACCGTTCGGATCCACTAATTTAAAAGAAGGGTACCAGGGAGGATATAAGTTCTCTTGTGCGGTTCATGATGGAAAAGGTTATAATATCGTGTTCCCACACGCAGGGGCGGAACTATAAAATTTAGATAGAGGTGGCTCAGAAATCAAATGTAAATATATATAATGTGAGAGGTGGCTCAGAACTCAAGATCAACATATGGTATGATATTACAAGAACATATAATAATATTACATCTCTACTATAATCTTTCCGGTTGCATGACCATCAACACACTCAGCCCATGCCTCTTGTGCTCGGTCAAACGGGTACTTGGAATCAATAACAGTTTTAAGCCTCCCTTCTCGCATCAACTCAGCTAGAAATTGCAAATCATTGTTTCCCAGAGACACATTTATGATCTTAATTTTCTTTTTTGAGAAGGTGAAGATCCCCCAAATAAACGCCATTAGGATTGAAAAATTAGGCTGCGCTACCTCCATGACCAAACCTTCGTTGCTTAGGCTAGATTTAAGTGTTTTCCATGGAACTGCTGGGGCGCAATTTATGATGTAGTCATATTTTTTGCCAGATGAGTTCTTCAGGTTTTGACCTATATTTAAAAGCAAATTACTAGGTTTATTTTTCTTAGAACAATTCATTTATCAAAGTACAAACGATTATTGATCCAGTCCTTGTCAGTATATTGCATTTGGTCCCAGTTGGCAAATGGTATAATTACTGGTAAATGTAGCCTAAAATTAAGATTTTGAATTAATATGGTGAAATTTGCACTACACTGGTACCATATAACTCAAATTTTCAAGTTAAACACTGTGACTTCAACTAATTGCAATTATACTGGGTTCTGTACACAATCTATTTGCTATATTGCCTTGAGCCTAATCAAGGTCTTACCTGAGACTTAAATTTCAATAAATGGTCATATAAGTAATGTTATGGGTATAATTGTAAAAATTTAACACCATAGTGTAAATTACCTTCGGGGGTTTTGTAGTCGAGAACCTCATCAGCGCCCAAGCTTCTCACCAGATCAACATTTCTGGCACCACAAGTTTCTGTTACATGGTGGCCCCCCAGCTTCGCCAGCTGGACCGCATAAGACCCGACACCACCCGAGGCGGCTGTGATGAGTATGTTTGCCCCCTTTCCAATGCCATCGAACTTGGTCCCGATCATTTGGAGACACTCCAGTGCCGTCAGGCCAGCTACTGGGAGCCCAGCAGCATTAACAGAAGACACTTCCTCGGGCCGGAGAGCAGTCTCTGTTTCAGAAGCAACGGCATACTCGGCAAGTCCGCCTGATTTCTGTACCAATATCAGCAATTGAACACCAAGAAAACCAATTAAAAGTTAAGAGAAATGAAAAATCAGTATCACAAAATCACAATTAATTTCTTAGCTAAGTATTACATACCGCAAAACCGAGCTTGCATACAACCTTGTCACCAACTTTAAATGCAGTTGCTTCAGATCCGATTTGAATCACTTGACCAGAGATGTCAGTAACAGTTGCAGAAATAGATACAATGTTAGTTTATTGGGATTTTCTTGTTCTATAATTATAGATTTCATCAAAAATTAAAATGAAAACTGTGTGCAAAGCGTCCCAAAATATGAATAGGAAAAATGGTTGCTCCTTTATTTGTAATAAACGATTTCTATCTCTAGATTTAATTTTCAGTATAATTGAGCTCGTCTTACAATTAGTCAGCAGTAATGAATAACATGAGTGTGCATGTGTGCGTCTGTGTGTTTTCTTCCTTTCTTTTTGTTTGTTAATCAAACAATTTCAGGCGAGCCTGAAAGTGCAAAGTTAAATTTGTTGGCTTCGATTACCCGTTAATTTTTCATCTAAAGGAATATTAAAAAGATGGTGAATTCTGTAAGAACACCACTTGACTTTTACAATACTGTACTTGTGCTTACCGGGAGTGAAGGCGAATTTAAATGGCAAAAATGGCCGAAGCTTCCCCTTTTGAATTTTGCAATCGGCCGGGTTGATGGTTGAAGCTTCTACTTTAACCAGCACCTCATCTTTCTTTGGTTGTGGAATAGGAATTTCAACATTCAAATTCAAATTCAAATATACTCAAACCATGCAGCTATATTTAATTTTCTTAAATTGTAAAGAATACCATTTTGAAACAATTCTCTGAGGCTTGATTCAACACTGTAGTGTTACTGACTTGTACCAGGGATATATTCTACACCATTCCATACACCGTTTACTGGTACCAAGAGGAATAAATGTTATGTGCAGTACTGGGGTCATGCATCTTTTATTATATTCTTTTTGGCAGGAAAACTAAATACAGTCATTAAAATGCCGAAGAACAAACAGTTCAACAGCGAAATAGATCCCTTAATTATATTTGAAATTTTTGGTGCTCAACAGGTCATTGTAAAAATATATGTATATATATAAAAGAAGTATGAAGGAGATTCAGAAAGAGGGAGATGTGCCTCAAGGGAGGCAATACCACCACCATAACACTTGTACTGTATGGCATGCATGCTCTTACCAGCGACACCGGCCATGTATAATACTGAGAGATAGGAGGGTAAATTTGAAAATTCTAAGGCTCTCAAGTTTGAAATTGAGAATCAGAGGCTATAAGACTATTTATAATTTGGTTATGTGCATATTTAACAGAGATGTAATCATTGACACCAAGCCATTTATTTGTTTAATGTCGAAGATTAAGTGTTTGACTGAATTTGGTTATGTCACAGCAAGCATATTAAAAGGTAAATAAAGAAACTATGAGCTTAATTGACTTTGTTGTTTTATTAATTTATCATTTTCATATGTTAGGATTATCTTCAGTCGAGTGCTGAGCTTTTAAAATATAAATAACAGAATTAATAATCCTCTCTTGCTCTTAATCTTGAATACTTGTTTGTCTTTCGAATTTTTTCTCTGAATTTGAACAATTTTTGACGTAGTTACTTTTTTAATTAAGCAAGATCTGTGATGATTTTTTCATTGTGTAATCGGCTCATTTTGCTGATCACGCGGATTAGTATGGATTGCAATATATTTTACCAATTAATGCTCAACAAAAGATTGTATTATTATTGAAGCATAATAATAGTTCATAACTCACCTATCGTATGATGGGCGAAACTAGAAAATTTAAATAGATGGAGGGGAGGGAGTGAGACATATATAAAATGTAGAAATAATATAATGTGGTAGGTGGAATTTGAATTCAAATATTCTACAACCACAATAGAAACTTGAATCACTAGACTACAAGCAAATACACAATATTTTAAAATGGAATTGGTATATAAAAACTTAAAGAAGAAGAAAATTAAATTAAATTTCAATATACACAATTAAAAAATTTAAAACTATGAAAAAAGGTTAAGCACCATTTAGAATACACTAAGACCCGCCCCTGGCACCGACATTGCTCTAATAATTTTGCAAGACTTTTCAAAATTGAAATCGGTTGGTTTTTTAATTGCAAAATACTTTATTAAATATTAGTACTTTTTTTTAATGTGTGTATTTTTAAGTCCAATTACACCATTTTATGGTAACACATCTTAACACCATATATTTATAATTCCTTTTTTGCAATATCAAAATTCAAACAATCGATTCAAACTGTTCAACAAGATCTCCATATTAAAATGTGCTTGGAGGCCAAATTTTACATTTTTTTTGGAAATTATTTGCTATTTTTTAAGAATTTTTTAAAATAGCTATTTTTCAATGGTCCAAAACAGTCTGAAAACAACAACTTTGTACATCTTAATAAATACTAAAAAAATTCCAAAAAATGTAAAATTTGGTCTGCAAGCACATTTTAATATGTAGATCATTTTGAACTGTTCGAATCGATTGTTTGGACTTTAAAATCACAAAAATAATGTATAAACATATGGTGTAAAGATGTATCACCATAAAATGATGTAATTGAGGCAAGTTTTTCTAAACTACATTTCCGTTTTACAAGTATAACAACCGCAAATTGAATATATTTCAAGGAGAAGATTTGTCTATGGTTTATCTAGATATTTCGGACTTTCTTGGATTAAAATTTGCAGGTGAAAATTAAGTTTAAGGGAGAAAAAGAAATTTGGAAGGGGGGTGTCCAATAATTTACAGAAACGATAAATTTGACCAATTTTTCTTGGTTTGTATGCTTAATTAGTAAAAAAATTGGTCAATTTTTGAAATAAAATTTTGGAGAGGAGTGACCAATTAAATTTCTACAAATTAGAAGAAGTTTGACTTGATGTAACATTCTAACCGTAGGTGATGTTAAACTGTGGCAGCAAATAAATAAACGCGGTGATATCATGTGTGAACTAATGATAATTATGCAAATACTACAAAACAAATATTTTTAAAATGAGAAAATATTTTTTTCCCCTTCTTTCAATTTAAGATTAATCTCCGACACGTTAATTTGTTTATTTAATGGAAGATATAAATAAACACATTTTTCAATCCCTTTGTTTATTTAATAGAAGATATGAATAAAATTTCAGAGCACGTACTACATAATTAATACAGGAGAAAGCAAAAATTGTGCTAAACAAATATAGCCTTTAAGAAAATGAAAAATAATTCACAAATATATAGAAAGCATGGATAATTATTGCAAAATCAATTTACATCTCAAGATTTAAAAGCGAAAAAATTCCATCTGCATCTGTTCATGATCGTTGTATAAAAGAATTAATTTACATCCTGAGTTATCGAAATTAATATAAAAGAATTAATATAGGATATTACAATGAGTGTGTGAAATTTTAGATGGCATAAACAGATTAAAAAAATTGGATTCAATTTTTGGAGCCGAAAAAAATTCTTATCAAAGACCATACACCTCGTTATAAATTGGCCACAGAAGATCCAAGCTGCAGCTCCAATCTTTGAATCCGATTTTTTTTTCCAGCTGCAAACCTTTTTTATTTCCCACCCTCTCTCATTCTTTTTGGGATCCAATAGTTCCGAATTTATGTGGTCTGTTGTGTTTCAGTGGTATTTCTTTTGTTCCTGTTAGGGGTGGTTGATGGGGCGCAATGTCGGCTAACGAAACCACTAATTATTTTTAATTTATTATTTTCCAATATGGGGTCCACTCTGAAGTCGGTCAACAAAGCTTATCTTGTATTGTAAGGATTTCTTAAATTCACTCCGTTTCAAAGAGAAAGGACATGTCCAGTTATTGTTTGAAAGCATATGTGATTGGTTTCTCTAGTGCTTGTTAATTCGGAGAAAATGATGAAAACAAGCGGAAGAGACAAGGTGGTGGACCCAACTCTGGAGAAAAGGGTTTTGGTAAGATCACTCCAAGAAAGCACGTGGAGATCAGGACCCCACATTTATTTATTTATCGGATTCACTGTCAGCTTGGAGTAGAGTGGGAAAAACGTGCTGTGCCGTGCCGTGCCGTGACTAACACGCCGTGACTTTGGTCTCGTGCCGTGACCAAGTTAATTTTTCACGTGCCGTGCCGTGCCGTGATTAAAATGTCAATGGGTGGTCACGGTACGCGAATGGTCACTCCACGTGAGTCACGCCGTGCCTAAATGTGCCGTGACCATACGTGACTCGCGTGACTCACGTGACCATTTAATTATAATTTAAGTTAGTTTATTCAAGATTTACCATTAAATCATTATCTAATGGTCCTAATTACACGTGACTCGTGTGACTACGTGCCGTGCCGTGCCGTGCCAAAGTTTCAAAAGATAAGCACGGCACTCAAATGGTCACGGCACGGGACACGCGAGTCACGGCACGCGAATGGTACGCGTGCCGTACCGTTCCGTGACAGAGCCGGCTCCGGCGTGCCATTTTTCCCACTCTAGCTTGGAGCCTTGCATTAACTCTTCATTTATAAACTCTTTTCAAGTAAATAACGTAAATGGTCAACAAACATTACCTATCTATTATTTTGATATTAAAAGTTTCTAAAGAGAAATCGTCACACTTTAAACTTTAAATATCAAATCATTGCCCAAAAAAAAAATCAACATTATTTTTTAGTATGAATGAGATAAGAAAACTATTATGGTTTGTATTGATCAATCAACTAAGTGTAAAATAATTCCTATCCATTTCTTGGGAAGCAAAGTATAAAAATAAAATTTCTATCTATTTTACTTCACTTTAAATATTTTTTCAATTTTTCCCGCATTTTTAGGATTTCTTTGTTTGTCCAGTAAACAATTTAAAAATCAACTAAAATATTTTAATAAATAAATTTTCTAAGAATATTTTTTTGTTTTACAATTATTACAATTTTTTGTTTTACAATTTATTACAATTTTCTAAGAATATTTTTTTGTTTTACAATTATTACAATTTATTTTTTTGTTTTACAATTATTACAATTATTTTGTTTTACAAGAACTCAGCCACTCATTATAATATCTATGACAAATAGTGATCAGATCGATTCAAAATGGACATCTCCAGTTTTGACTGGTCAAATACTTTGGATAGTTGATGTTAAAGCCTGTTAATAATGCACACACACGTCACAATTATAAAAGAAATTAAGCTTCTCATCAAATTGACAACAAGAAAAATCAAACAAACTACCAAAATATTCCAAGACACGCTTTATTGACTAACTTTGCTGTTACGCGGTTCAGCCTAACGAGTCGCGAGCAGTCCAGTCACCACGTCCACTTCAGAGTGGACCCCACGCACCCTTAGCGTCAACAGCTCGGGCCCGCTGCTATCTCGTTCACATATTGATTGTAAACTAATAAATTATAAACAATTAATGCTTCACTCACTCAACATTAATTGCATCAACCAGAGGCAAGTCGAGGCATTTATATTCCACTTTCTCATAATTATACACAAACATTTTTGGTTTCTCACTAGTTTCAGCTGCCAGATAGAATACAGAAGAGAGATGGCTGAGAGCATTGTAAAGGTTTTGCTGACCAAGCTCACTGATGTTGGAGTTAAAGAGGTTTTATGCCTATACAATGTCGATGAACAAGTGCAGATGGTGAACCGTGAACTCGGCCGGATTCAGGTTTTTCTGAAGGATGCTGACAAGAAACAGATAACAGATGACAAACAAAAGCAGTGGGTGAAGGAGGTGAGAGATGTTGGGTATTTAATAGAAGATGTCATTGACACCTTTCTCTCGGAGGTCCCTCCAAAACCGCAAAAACCCACTGGCATATTGGAGGCCATGAAAAGGAAGGTGAAGATAACAAAAAAATTACCTGCTGTACGCAAACTTGTCCATGAGATAGCTCAGATTCAGACAAGGATGGATGAGATCGAGAAGAGTAGAGTCAGGTATATATATATATGTTGGTTTATTCACGACTTATGTTAATTTTGTGTTTTACTGGGAGAGAATGAGGAAGGAAAATAAGGGTGATACAAATTTCATACTAAATTGATATTTTTCAACTCTTTTAACTTTAATTTATGTACAAATTTTCAAATAAATCCACTCTAATTATTTAACTAATTAACCATTTAATTTAGTTTATTATCTCTAACTTAATTATTAATTTCAACAAGGTATGGAATCAATACTCTGGGTGAGGACAGTGGAGAGATCAAACTGCCTATTAGGCCACCCGTGCTACCGGACATTGATCCCGATATTGTCGGGTTTAAGGAGGACCAAGACCATGTTGTCAAAAAGTTGCTGGATGAGACCACTAAGAGACGTTCTGTCGTTTCGATTTGGGGACTTGGTGGGCTCGGAAAAACGACTCTTGCGCAGAAAGTATATAATTGGTATGTGCTATATATTTGTTTTTATTTAAAAAAACTTTTAGTTTTGATTTTAATTTTTATTTAAGTTGATTACACTTACTTTGCAATATGGTTGAATTTTATATATTTTTAGTCAACAAGTGTTTTCCAGTTTGTTCTATCTTGACCACTGTTGATTTCAACTTGAAGCTTTACAGAAATTATGAAATATGTTTGATCAATTTACAGAAATTATAAATGGATTTGCCAAATTATCAAACCCAGCCACTACTATTTTCGAACAAATTGTCTGGTAAATTTATGATTTACGAGACAACTGCCTCATATAGTTAGTTTTGTAAGTAAAAACTTAAATTTTACTAAATCAAGTCCACATAATTTTTTATTTTAAGTAAATCAATAGTATATAATTATAAGACAAGTATGCATTAAGACGAATCATCGCAAGGCCGACAATAATTGACTGAACAAATGGGTCGAACTCAAACCAACGCAATTTTGATCCAGAATCGAGTTTATATCCTCTGAGGAACAAAATATATATTTCTGATTAGATCCGTACCGTCCAATCAGAATCTGGACCAACAAGACCCGAGGTGAAATAAATGGGATCCCTTTAATATATTTGTCCGGATTTTTATTGAACGGTCTGGATCTAAAGAAATAATATGTTACCTCAGGTATTGTCGAAATCTAACATTTGATTCTGTGAAGAGTGAAGTGGTTCTGAGATATCTCAAATTTTGAGTTGGTCGATATATGAAACCAACAATATTCATTAATAATAAAGTGTTTTAAAATATATTAAGATAATAATGGTCTCACTGGTATTACAACCATTAAATTAAAAATTATGTCAGAAGCAATCATAACCGATCGAATATCTTGAACAAAACACGTCGGATCGAATCTTATCTGTCCAAAAAAAAATCCCGATCTGAAATTTTGACATATCTAAACATATATAATCATTAATTATGCATTTATTAATTTTGGTTGTAATTTTCATTAAAGAAGGCCATTGAGGGTTAGCCAGTGCCACTAAATTATATTGTTATAGCTGGAAGCCTTTATTAACCCAACCAAACAGGTCATTGAGGGTAGGCCGTACGTATTAGCTACTCGATATTGTGCAAATCTAAACAAGATCAACGGCTAGATCTCAAAAACAACGACTGAATCGTGCGAATTGACATTGTGCAAATCTATTTGTATGGCACCAACAGCTTTTGCAATACCATGCAAAAAAAAAAGGAAGAAATTAAGAAATTATGATAAAAAATGGAAAAATATAAAACCATATCCCTTTAGATATATTTGTAACGGAAATAACAATGTTCTATTTACGCATAAATTTAACCATCAAAACACACATACACATATATTTTTCTTAAAAGAGTCGATCATCTTTAAGTTTCTGTTATACTAAAAATTCACCAAATGTTTTATTTTTACAGTAACGATGTCACGAGACAATTTGAACTTCGCATATGGATAGCTATTTCTCAAAAGTTCGAACTAATTGACATTTTGAGAGAAATAGCAAAACAACTCCAGCTTTCTATCGATTCAAGCAAGCAATCAAATGATTTTCTTACCGAGATTCATGAGTTTCTTAAAGGAAAAAAGTACCTCATAGTCCTTGATGATGTTTGGACAGGTGATCTTTGGACTCAAATGGAGAAGCACTCCCAGATGAAGATCATGGAAGTAGAGTTTTCGTAACCACTAGGTTCTTTAATATCGCTAAAAGAGCCGATCCCACATGTGAACCATACAAACCTGGGTTCTTAACAAAGGGGTTAAGCTTAGAGCTTTTGCTGAAAAAGGCTCTTCCAAATCAGGGTCCAAATAAACTTCTTTTGATTATCTTTCTGATATCACAGATCAACTTGTCCATAAATGTGGTGCACTTCCTCTCGCGTTGGTAGTTTTAGGAGGCCTATTATCAACAAAGCCACGCAACTATGCCGCTTGGAGTAAAGTGTTACAAACAATGAGTTGGCATGTTGATGATGGAAAAAAATGTAGCGAGATTATAGGCACTAGTTATGAGGATCTATCACTTGCTCTTAAATCATGTTTCATGTATTTTGCTGCATTTCCAGAAGACCATGATATCCTTGCCACATCTTTACTTCAAATGTGGGTTGCGGAAGGCTTCATACCACAAGAAGATAACCGAACATTAGAAGAAACTGCGGAGAGTTACTTGGAGGATCTCGTGCAAAGGTATTTCTTCATTTAATGCTTTACTCATTTTAGTGTATCGTGCTAATATCATTGTACAAGTGTTGGTTCCAATTTAGTTATTTATTCTTAAAAGCCTGCAGGCATATATTAGACGATTTGGATACAACAGGATTCCAATATAAGAAGCACCACTGGAGAAACAAAAAGGAAAAAAGGAAAAAAAAAACAAATAAATACAATGCAATCAGCACGTACAAGTTATGTACAGAGTTTCCAATTGAATTGTTTTGAAGCTAAATATTTTTCTTTATGAAATATTTATTGTCCTCAAAATTTATGAGTGTTAATGTTATAATACATAATCAGTACTTTCTTTAGCTGCTAACCTTAGAAAATGTGAGCTCCAAAAATTTAGTTATGACATTTATGAGCACTCCAAATTTGTTCGTGTATGTTTAAAACAAAAATTTTCTTATTGTATAACAGGAGCCTGGTTCAAGTAAAATATAGATATCGTGATGGCTCTATCTTATCTTGCTGCATTCACGATCTCCTACGGGATCTTGCTATCCAAAAAGCCAAGGAGGACAACTTTCTTGTGGTGTATTCACATCCAGATTGTGATCAACAAAGCTTGAGTAGGGCACGTCGTGTGGCAGTTCACCATCCAGATTGTGATAAACTCGTGATGAGCCAAAACCTCCGCACTCTGTTGTGCTTTCATGATAAAGTCATGCCAAATTGTTCTAAGCAAAAGCTGCTCAAAGTGGTAGGCACTGAAGGCAGCTATATGAAGGGTATGGATAGCATAGATGTGGGAATGTTTGAGGGATTAACTCAGTTAAGATATATGAATCTTGAAGGGAATCTAAGTGACAAGCGTACTGGACGAGATGACAAGTATGGGAAAAGATACTTGGAGAAAGTCATAGGCACCATGAAGTGTATACAGACTCTTAAATCAATCTAACAGAACGTGATGAGGGATTCGTAGATAATCTCCTTGATAATGTGTGGCACATCAAGACTCTGAGGCATGTCAACACATCAAGACTACATGCTGCAGAACTGCCACCATCAACAGAACTACCAACTTTGCAAACGCTTTTTAGAGTTACTACCAATGAATCATGGAAAACTGGGTTTCCTCATCTACCCAATTTACGTACATTATATTTAGACCACAAATCATGTTCATGGATGGTAGTTTCCGCTTTCCTTGGCACATTAAAGAACCTGATCTCTCTCCAACTATTCGGTTCTTTACCAGGAGACATATTTGATATGAGGGACTACCCATTTTATCAGAATCTACAATCTCTAACATTATGGGATAAGGAATGTGGGGAGACCCCTAATGAAAAGGTCATTGTTGTTGTCATGCTACCTCCTCACCTCATTCATCTTAATATTACTAATTTCCACTTCCAGCGAGATGTAACGCCGGTACTGGAGAATCTACACTTCCTCAAGAGTCTCATGCTAAGAGGAGTGATCAATAAAACTAATCGAAAAATGAGATGTTCAGCTAAAGGCTTCAACCAATTAGAAGAATTGTTGCTTACAAACAATACCGTGATAGAGGATTGGGAGATTCAGGAGGGGGCCATACCCATGCTTAAAAAACTCACTATTAGTGGATGTAAAGAATTGTGTGTTCCTCAGGGGCTACGACACCTAACCAACCTTCAACAATTGAGATGGGTGAATAATGGCCATGAGGGTAAGAAAGATGAGGTCCGCAACTTATGCAAACATGTGCCTTCACTTCATATAAGCTGTTGATAGAGCCATGGACTCTAGCCAATGCATATTTTACTCCTCCAAGGCTACAATTTCATATTTGGCATTGTTTTCTCTTAATCAAATTTCTTGTATGCATTTGTGCTTTGCATTTTTAATTTAATTACTGATATTTTTATTTCTTTTCTTTGAGATAAATTAATAACATAGTTAAAGATTGTATGTTTGATGAGTTTTCCCACATGGGGCAAATAAAATCATGCTGGGAGTACGTACTGTACTAAATTATGAAGTATACGACTGACAAAAAAACAAGCAAACGATGGGATTTTTTTTATAAAACATCAATAAAAAAAAGAAAATCAAGAAACGGATTGATTACTTTCCAAATTACAAAAACCATTAGAACAGAGAAAAAATGTCAGTAACCTTATGGGTAACCGAAATTTATTTTTTTGTTAACCGAAATTTCAGTTACCTCATTTACAAAAGATGGTAACCGAAATTTTTTATTTCGGTTACCACCACTTTTTTTTTTTACACACTTCCCGGTAACCAAAATTTACAATGTAACTTAGAGTTGAAAGTTACTCCCCGGTGACCTTATTATTTTTTTTTATTACTTTTTTTTTTATTAACCAGAGTTGAAATTTAAAATATAAATTAGTAAAATTGTATAATTAATTATTTTTCTGTAATTATTAAATTGATTGAAAATGTAGTTTAATTTTGTTAATGTGTAAAATACGGTTCTCATTGTTTTAAAGGTTACAATAAATTTAATGATTTACTAATTTACATTGTAAATTTAAATTTCAAAAAACTTAATAATTATAGAAAATTAACTAATTAAACTATTTTAGTAATTTACATTGTAAATTTAAACTCTAAAAAAACTAAATTCACACTACAAAATTAAACAAACTTTTTTTACACTACATATTAATTAAGGTATCCATAAAATTAAATTTGTAGTGTAAATTTATCTACATATTAATTTTATTAAGAAAGAGAGAGAAAAAGGGTAAGTGGAGTAGAAGTGGACAAGGGTTAAAAGTGGGGATAAGGTGAGGTAAGTGGAAATGCACATGGGGTGGTAACCCAAAATTCCATTCGGTTACCACAAACGATGTGATAGAGTTGCCTTACAAATGAAACCGTTGGTGTTCTTGATTCACAAACACAAACTTTGATGAACGCAAATTATTGAACACCTCTTGTAGGATATTCTAGTGCTATTTTGGAAACATATTACATACTCCTAGTGCTAGTGCTAGCGCTGTTTGAGAACTTATTTCAGTAATACGAATCCTACACAAAACACAATATATAAGATTCTGATATATGAAGGCCTAAGGTGTATATATAGAGTTTCTGATATGGTGAATTTAATTGGGATTGAACACATTATATATAATTCAATCGCACCAAACCACATGATATTATGCAAAATTGGAGATTAAATTGGACATATTAATCTAATTAATTTGCGCCCCATTTGAACCTGATCAAAATAAGTCAGAAACATAAACATCTGACTTATTCCCTAAGGTCTAAAAGGTCTCAATTTTTCAGAATTATTCAATTAAAATCACACCACAAATAACCAGCGGAAAAATAGAAATTAGCTTACTCATATTAATAAAAGCTAATTCATCTAGAGATAAAATATATACTATATAGTGATCAGTAAAATTCAACATTGACGAATAATTTTTAAAATTGCTCTTGTAACAATTTTTTTTTGTAATTTTAGATATAAATATACCCTTATTAATTTGTATAGAAAATAAAAGAATTGAAGATTCGATGAAAAAAGTAAGAAATAAATGAAAATTTGTTGGGTAAATGGGCAATTGTTCCTTCTTTGCTTTCAGCTGGGTCATATCTAATGCTGAAACAAAAAATTTTAACCCATGATGTCATGGAGGAGAGGAGAATAAATTGTGATTTGAAGTGTCATGTGTGAAACAGCAACTCACCTACTAATTTGCAACTCAAGTCTGGAACTGGATTTCTACTAATTTGAATCACCCGATTATGAAACCTAATGATTCAGTACCGCTCACTTGTTATGACTCCTGAACCATGGTTAATAGATCAGGAAGAGTGAAGAAAGAGGACTAGACGAGGTGGTTTGTGTGTACATGCTGGTTCTTATGGAAACAATGCAACGAATTAATTTTTATAGGGAGCAAAATCCAACCACAGCAGGTGGTAGTGAGGATCAGTCAAGAGGTGAGGCTTTGGGCAAGATTTTGCAAAGTACTGGTACAGGAGATCAGTCAAGAGGTGAGGATTTGGGCAAGTTTTTGCTAAGTTTCACATACTGGTACAAGAGCATACACATATGACTTTAGCTGGTACAAGAGCATACACATATCACTTTGAACTGTTTCGTTTTATTGCTTTTTCTGTTATCTATGTGCAACATTCATTACTAAATCATGTATAGAATTCTGAGGAAGCAATGCTGTAACCCATTTGGGAACCTTTCATTTGGAAACCTTTATTTCAAAAAAAAAAAAAAAAAGTTAAGAAATAAATGAAAATTTTAGAAATCGTTAGTGTGAATGTTTCAATATCTTCTAGCGCTTTATATATGTTGTTAGGTTGTTTTCCATTAAATATTTTATTCTTCATTTCCAGAATAAAACAAGGCGAATTTATACCAGATCAGTGAAATGAATAATTGAGATGAATTTTGACCTTATCATTTTCAACAAAATCCTCTGGCTCGCATGGAGGCTATGTTGTGCCTTCTCTTTTTTCAGCTATCGTCGTAGTTGGTACCCTTTTTTAATCTATAGCATTAAAAATAAAAATTTAATTTTGTGACATTAAATTCGGAAATTTTCAAAAATAGTACAAAATGACAAACTACCATTAAAAGCTTTTTTTCCCCTTTTTTAATGGCAGTAGCATTCAGAGTTTGTTTTAAAAAATTCATCGTATTCTGTTAAAATGTTAATTCACATGTACAATATCATCACTCAGTACCATTAATTTACTGTCTGCAATCAAACATTTGCTTGATAAAAATATGGTTATTTGCTAAAGATTGCTCTTCTTCATATTTTTGAAGATCACAATGTGATACACTAGATCAGGTCGAGTCAAAATGGAGATGTCCAGTTTTACTCGTCAAAAACTTTTGATAGTTGGTGTTGAAGCCCGGAAATAATGCGCACACACTTCACAATTATAAAGGAAATTAATCTTCTCATCAAATTAACAACAAGCAATATCAAACAAACTAACAAAATATTAACACGCTATTGCGACTTGCGAGAGGAAAAAAGATGTGCACCAGCCCAAAATCCAAGAAATAAGCAAAATCTTTACTTACCTCTTTTTCTTTTTCTTTTTACAAATTTTCACATTTTTAAATTTTTTTTCTGATATTTTTTCAATAAACTTACTTATAATAATTATAAAAAATAATTAAATATAACCATTAACACAACGAGACTTCCATCTAAAAATATTTTAGTCATATTATGTTACGTATGTTTTTACATTACTGTCTAAGTAGAACTTGGAAGGAAAAATCAATCTCGATTGGACTTCTCTGCAATTGTATTGAATTCACTTATTTGCCTCTCACAAATCTATGCTATTAATTTTGATCTGAAAATTCCATAGTCTTTGGTTTAGTTGTTCAAACTATAACAAATTTAAAAAAAGGAAAAAGCCATGTAGCAGTGTCTATGCTAGCACAATTCCAAATAGCTATATTATTTTAAACAAAGATAATTGTTAGTGATATAAAATAGTGACGTATTGTAATTAACATGTTGTAATATGATCACGTAACATTATTTAAAAAATTTCACGTGTTGTGTCGTTAGGCAGTCACATCTCACGTTTGATCGTTGTAACCACATGTGATAGGTTCGACTAAACATGAAGTGATTGTTAATGTTTAATTATTTTTTTCCGATTTAGGTTAGTTCATTAAAAAAAGAAAAGTAAAAAACATGTCAAAAAATATGAAAAGTCAGTGTTATTAAAATTAGACCGGATCTGATGAATCGAAAAAAATTGGACCTGAATACTTATCTGGTTTGGTTCTTTAAAATGGCCCGCTTATGTTATTGGATCTGTTAAGAACGGTTTAACAAACCAATTTTATGAAAATGGTTAATTTTTGTTTATTGATATACTGGCAAAGTCAGCCTATTACAATGCATGGAAGGTATTCGATGAATTTCTCAAGTGAAATTTCTATTTGTATTTGAACTTGGAAAGTATAATTCTAATTGGTACCAGTTTTATCAGACTTCCGTTATTTTTTTTTGAAGGTTGACGGTTGAGTACCGTCAACAATATCAGACTTCCGTTAGTTATGTAAGGATTTAAATGCCACTTGCAATGAGATATGGAATCTTAACGGACCAAAGCTTTGGATGAGCGAAGCATTAATTAATGGTTAGTTGTTAGTTTTTAATTAATATGTGAACGTGATATCATCGGCTCCCGAGCCGTTGATGCTAAGAGCACGTTAGGCTCATTTTACAATGGATTCTTTGTTCATTTTCTCCGATTTTACTTGGCACTGGAGAAACCAATCACGTATGCTTTCGGAAGGTAACTGGACATGTCCTTTCTTCATGGAACGGAGAAAATTAAGAATTCCTTCCACAATTCCAAGACACATTTTGTTTGAAAACTAACGTGCCCTTGGCGTGAACGGCTAGGGGGTCGGGGCCCGATGTACCAGTCATTGCATAGTTTTACAACCAAAACCACTACCTTCCCTTATTACAGTCACTGCTAAGTATTTCAATATTCTATTATCTTCTTCTCTCCTGTAGGACCAGTTCCCTAGGCAGGATCGAGGTACCGGGAAAGAAATAGATCACTATCTCCGGCGATAATTGGTGGCGCTCTAGTAACCAAAACTCCAATCAGACAGCTCTACTACCTTCGCATCGAGACTCTCTCTTCATTGACACCCTTTTTTACTGGTAATCAATACCTTCGCTTTTGTTTCTTATTTTGCAAATATCACCCCTTCTTTCTCTTGTACTTAAAAATAATTACTTTAGGATCCTTTGTTTCTTATCAGTTGTGCGATTTGTTGAATTTTATGCTTGGCAAAGCTGTCATTACTCGGTCCCTTTCAAGGTGAAGAAATTATTTGTTACCTGTTTTTTTTTTTTCAATGGATTCTGTTTTTTCTTTTTTCTACGTGGACTGCAGAGAGAGAGAGAGAGAGAATAAGTTGTCTGAGGTTGGTGTCGTGAAATTGAAATCCAGTAAATTTAATATTTATATTTGTGTGTATATGTGGGGTGGGCATGGTTTGGAAACTCGGCCGATTTCGAGTCAACTCACCTGAGTCAACTCGGAATTAACTCGATTGATCCGAGTTTCACCCACGTTTCACGCCTTTGCGAGTTTTTCAGCAAAACTCGGTTGAACAGTGCTTGACTCGGCCGAGTTAGCCGATTTTCAAGCCAAGTCAGTCCGAGTCAGGCCGATTCCGACCGAGTTTCGGCCGAGTTTCCCGGTGGGCGAGTTTTGAGGTGAAATCGCTAGAATCGGTGAAATCAGATCAATTCAACCGGATTTTTGTCCAAATTGAGCCGATTCTCACGATTTGGGTGAAAAACGCAAATTTGATTTGAGATTTTAAGTTACGTTTTGCATTTTTTCGAAAAAACATAATAGCATCTACATTCCTGATATTATGAGAGTTTCTAATCTGATGTGGCAGTTTCTAATCAATTTCAGGGATGTGGAAGAGTTTCTTATTTAGAAACTATGCAGAAAAAGTTTCTTAATAAGAAACTGTTTATAAACTCCACCCTAGCCAAATGATTGGCTCAAATTATTTCTTCTTTTTAATTTATTGCTGATGTGGCTTAATATAAACTCTAAAATTAATTTCAGGAATGTGAGAGTTAGAAACTTTAGAGACCTTAATTTCTAAAAATAGTTAACAGTTATATAGAAACTCATTTGAGTTGCTGGAACATAAATGCTGTAATGGTGGTCGTGAGAATCTTCTTACCTTTTGTTTTGGATAGACTTGGTGAATAAGTTTCTAATATAGAAAATTGGAAATTTATTTTGGTTCATTGTGAACCTTGAACATTTTTATATCTGGATCCAATGATCTAGTACGTAGTTTTGCTAGTGAACTAATATGTAGTTTTTTTGTTAGGAAAACTAATATGTAGTCAAGTGTGTGGTTGGCTCATTCATAAAGATTTGTTTGACGGCAAATACAATATATAAATAAAATTAAATAGTCTTGTCAAATGTACTAACTAAATAAATTATTAATATTGAATATTGATGCATTGTAAACGTTCCAAGTAAATGTATTTGTTTATAAAATTCTATTTTGTTCCAACCCAATTGTTCCAATGTGTATTCTTGTTTGACTAATTAAGTAATTTGACTATAAGGTCATGTATATTCTAATTTGACTAAAGTAATCTAGTTTTAAAAATATATAATTAATATAAATTTTGAGTTGTCTTTAATTAAATATATATTATTTTCTTTTCCTTTATATTTTAGTTAAATGCAATTCAATTAAGCTACGTGATCAGCTTTGAATGCTCATATTTTTATTTTTTAGTGAGTTATATTAGTGCAAGAAGTGATATTAACATTATTTTTGGACTAATTATTCTTTTAAATACAAAACAAATTTTTTCAAAAATAACCGAGTTTCCGAGTTGATTCGGCCGATTCCGACAGATTCCTCCAATTTCGAGTCAAGCATGAACTAACCCGATTCGGATTCCAATTCCGATTATCAGAACCATGGTGGTGGCCTTTCCCGGAATATTTAAATTCGCATGACGACTAAAACTAAAATTTACTTGTGGACCTTTATATCTAGCGAAATAAAACTTTAATACTTGAAACATCTTGGAATTGAAAATTACAAGGTGAAACTTTTTGAGTACAGCAACTTTGTAAATTAAGTAGTCAATAGAAATTAAGTTATTACAAACTGTTAAAATTGCCCCCAAGATTTTTACAAATTGGTACATAATACTACTTTAAATGAAGATTATTGGTCTTGTCTGTTATTCTTATTTTAGTTTTTTGTCCATTAGAAACAATTAATGCTTCACTTACCCAACATTGCACGCATCAACCAGCGGCCAGTTGAGGAATATATTTTTCTCTTGGACGCACCCAACATCGCACGCACCAACTTTTTTTGTTTTTCACTGGTTTCAGCTACCACCTAGAATACAGAAGAGAGATGGCTGAGAGCACTGTAAAGTTTGTGCTGAACAAGCTCACTGATGTTGGAGTTAAAGAGGTCTTACTCCTATACAACGTCGATGAGCAAGTGGAGACAGTGAGCCGTGAACTCGGCCGGATTCAGGTTTTTCTAAAGGATGCTGACAAGAAACAAATAACAGATGAGAAACAGAAATATTGGGTGAAGGAGGTGAGAGATGTTGCCTATTTAATTGAAGATGTCATTGACACCTTTCTCTCCGAGGTCCCTCCAAAACCGCAAAAATCCGCTGGCATGATGGAGTCCATGAAAAGAAAGATGAAGATAACAAAAAACTAACGGCTGTACACAAACTTGTTCATGAGATAACTCAGATCAAGAAAAGGATGGATGAGATCGAGGCTAGCAGACTCAGGTATGTTGGTCTCTTCACGGCCTATGGTGATTTTGGTTTAGTGTATTTTGTTTTGTATACTTAATGGAAGAGAGAATGAGGAAGGAAAATAAGGGTGACAAAATATTTCATACTAAATTGATATTTTTCAACTCTCTTTTAACTCTAGAAATCTAAATATTTAATTTATGTATAAATTTTCAAATACATTCACTCTAATTATTTGACTAATTAACCAATCAATTATGTTTATTACTTCTAACTAAACTATTAATTTCAACAAGGTATGGAATCAACACTCTTGGCGAGGATGGTGGAGAGATCCAACTGCCAATTAGGCCACCCGGGCTACCGGACATTGATCCCGATATTGCGGTTCAAGAGGGACCAAGACCATCTTGTCAAAGAGTGTTGGATGAGACCACTGAGAGACGTTCTGTGATTTCAATTTGGGGAGTTGGTGGACTCGGAAAAACGACTCTCGCGCGAAAAGTATACAATTGGTATGTGCTATATATTTGTTTTTTTTTTTTAATTTGAATTGGATTGTTTGATTCAAGTTGATTACACTCATATTTACAACAACAGAATGGTTGAATTTTATATATTTTTAGTCAATTAAGTGTTTTCGATTTTTTCTAACTTGACCACTGATGATTTCAACTTGTACAATGCATAAATTATAAAATATGTTTGATAAATTTACAGAAATATAAATTGATTTGCAAAATTATCAACCAAGTCACTACAATTTTCGAACAAATTGTCTTGTGAATCTATGATTTACGAGACAAGTGCCCATATAATTAGTTTAATTTGTAGGTAACAATGTAAATTTTACTAAATCAAGACCATATAGCTTTGAATTATTTGTAAATCAATTCCATATAATTATAAGAAAAGTATGGATTAAGACATTTCATCGCAAGATTGAAAATGGGTCGAACTCAACCCCTGCAATTTTGATCCTAAGAATTGGTCGGTCGAGTTGGAATCGAGTTCATATCCTCTGAGGCAACAAATTATTTATGTTTAAATCTGTACCGTCCAATCAGAATCTGAACTAATAAGGTCCGAGGTGAAATGCATGGGGTCCCTCTAATATTCGTGTGGATTTTGATGGAAAGAAAAATATTCTGTTACCTCAAGTGATATGAATTTGTCGAAATCTAGCATTTAACTCTGTGAAGAGAGAAGTGGTTTTGAGATCCGAACATCCCCTGAGATATATTGATATCTCAATTTTGAAATTTGAGGTGATCTATGAAAAATCCGGAATTCTCCAATTTTATCTAACTCTTTAATATCTATATGTTTTATAACAGACAACTAAATATTATTATTACGTTTCTTACTATTTGTAATTGATATTAGCTAGTTATTTAAGAAATCAACAGTATTCATTAATAACAAAGTGTTTCAAAATATATTTAGAAAATGATGGATTCTGACTGATATTACAACCATTAAATAAAAAATGCACCGAACATCTTGAACAAAACATGTCGGATTGAATCTTATCTGTCCAAAAAAAAGAATAAAATATTCATGATCCAATATGAATCCAACCCGATCTGAAATTTTGACATATCTAAACATAATTATTAAGAGCCTGTTCGTTTGTTATGAGATTGTGCGAGATGGAATTAAACGGGTTCAGGCACTCACTATTTAATTTGTGGCAACCCGTACTCATGAATATACACAGGAATAATTATGGAAATATGCTGAAATTAATGTTTAGTTGTATAATGAAATTAGTTGTAGGAAATCTTAATTTATTAACCCAAGGTGCCGAACAGGTTATTGAGGGTAGGCCAGTGAAATGCTGAATTGTATTGTTCTAGCTAATTGGAAGCCTTTATTAACCGTACCCAACCCAACAGGTCATTGAGGGTAGGCCGTATTTGCTACTTTTTTTTTAATATTGCATGGGTTATTGATATTGTGCAAATCTAAACAAGATCAACAGCTAGATCTCATAAACAACGGCTGAATCACAATTTTTTATTTACGCATAAATTTAACCATCAAAACACACACATATACTTTTTTTTTTCTTAAAAGAGTCGACCATCTTTAAATTTTTGTTATACTAAAATCCACCAAATGTTTTATTTTTACAGTAATGATGTCAAGAGACAATTTGAACTTCGCATATGGGTAGCTATTTCTCAAAAGTTCGAATTAATTGACATTTTGAGAAAAATAGCGGAACAACTCAATCTTCTTATCGATGCGAGCAAGGAACCAAAAGAAGTTTTTCTTACCAAGATTCATGAGTTTCTTAGAGGCAAAAAGTACCTCATAGTCCTTGATGATGTTTGGACAGATGATCTATGGACTCAAATTGTAGAAGCACTCCCAGATAAAAATAATGGAAGTAGAGTACTTATAACCACAAGGCCGGTTCTTTAATGTTGCTAAAAAAGCCGATCCCACATGTGAACCGTACAAACCTGGGTTCTTAGCGAAGGAGTTAAGCTTAGAGCTTTTGTTGAAAAAGGCTCTTCCAAATCATGATCCAAATAAACATTGTTTTGATGATCTTTTTGATATCACAGATCAATTTGTCCGTAAATGTGGTGCGCTTCCTCTCGCGTTGGTGGTTTTAGGAGGCCTATTATCAACAAAGCCACGCAACTATGCCGCTTGGAGTAAGGTGTTACAAACAATGAGTTGGCATCCCGATGGAAAGGAATGTAGTGAGATTATAGGCACTAGTTATGAGGATTTATCATTACCTCTTAAATCATGTTTTATGTACTTTGGTGCATTTCCCGAAGACCAATCTATGCCGAATCTTTACTTCGAATGTGGGTTGCAGAGGGTTTCATACCACAAGAAGATAACAGAACATTGGAAGAAACTGCGGAAAGTTACTTGGAGGATCTCGTGCAAAGGTATAACTTCTTCATTTAATGTTTTACACATTTTAGTCTAACGTGCTAATATCATTGTACAAGTGTTCATTCCAATTTAGTTATTTATTCATAAAAGCCTTTAAGCACATATTAAACGATTTGGATACAATAGGATTCCAATATAAGGAGCACTTTTTGTTTCAAGGAAAAAGAAAAAAAAAAACAAATAAAGCACAATGCAAGTTTTTTTTTAGGGTTCTGCACGTACAAGTTATTTATAGAGTTTCCAATTAAATTGTTTTGAAGCTAAATATTTTTCGTTATGAAATATTTATTGTCCTCAAAATATGTGTTAATATTATAATACATAATTAGTACTTGCCTTAGAATAATGTGAGCTCCATTAATAAGCACGTACAAGTTTTGTACAGAATTTCCAATTCAATTGTTTTGAAGCTAAATATTTTTCTTTATGAACTACTTACTGTCCTCAAAATTTATTAATGTTAATATTATAATACATAATCAGTACTTTCTTCACTACTTACCTTAGAAAAATGTGAGCTCCAATAATTTAGTTATGATATTTATGAGCACTCCAAATTTGTTTTTGTATGTTTAAAACAATTTTTCTTATTGTATAACAGGAGCTTGGTTCAAGTAGCATTTCGATCTCGTGATGGTGCTATCAAAGTTTGCTACATTCACGATCTCCTACGGGATCTTGCTATCCAAAAAGCCAAGGAAGACAACTTTCTTGTGGTGTATTCACATCCAGATTGTGATCAACAAAGCTTGAGTAGGGCACGTCGTGTGGCAGTTCACCATCCAGATTGTGATAAACTCGTGATGAGCCAAAACCTCCGCACTCTGTTGTGCTTTCAAAATAAAGTCATGCCGAACTGTTCTAAGCAAAAGCTGCTCAAAGTGGTAAGCACTAAATATCATATGGAAAGCATAAATGTGAGAATGTTTGAGGGATTAACTCAGTTAAGATATCTGAAGCTTTGGGGGAATCTACGTGACAAGTGTACTATACGAGATAAAAAGTATGGGAAAAGATACTTGGAGAAAGTGATAGGCGCCATGAAGTGTATACAGACCCTTAATCTCAGAGTATGTGTACTTGATGGAGAAAGAATGGTAGATATTTTTCCTGATTGTGCATGGAACATGAAGACACTGAGGCATGTCAAGACTGGATATTGCAGTTATCCAGAACTACCACCATCAACAGAACTACCAAATTTGCAAACGCTTACAAGGGCTACTACCAATGAATCATGGAAAACTGGATTTCCTCATCTACCCAATTTACGTACATTAGATTTACGTACATTAGATTTAGAGAACAAATCATGTTCATGGATGGTAGTTGCCGCTTTCCTTGGCACATTAAAGAACCTAATCTCTCTCAACCTAACCGGTTCTATTCCAGGAGACATATTTGATATGAGGGACTACCCATTTTATCAGAATCTACAATATCTAGCATTATTTGGTAGGAACTGTCAGGAAACTCCTAATGAAAGGGCCATTGATGTTATCATGCTACCTCCTCACCTCATTCATCTTAATATTACGAAATGCCACTTCCAGCAAGATGTAATGCCGGTACTGGAGAATCTACACTGCCTCAAGAGTCTCAGACTATGGCGAGTCAAAACTAATCGAAAAATGAGATGTTCAGCTAAAGCCTTCAACCAATTAGAAAAATTGTTGTTTCAAGAAATTAGCGTGCTAGAAGATTTGGAGATAGAGGAGGGGGCCATGCCCATTCTTAAAAAACTCTACATTGATGAATGTAAAGAATTGTGTGTTCCTCAGGGGCTACGACACCTAACCAACCTTCGAGAATTGTGGTGGGTGGAGAATGGCCATGAGGGTAAGGAAGATGAGGTCCGCAACTTATGCAAACATGTGCCTACACTTAAATTTAAATATTATTGATAGAGCCATGGAATCCGGTCAATGCATATATATATTACTCCTCCAAGACTCCAATTTCATATTTGGCGTTGTTTTCTCTTCAATTTCTTGTATGCATGTGTGCTTTGCATTTTTAATTTAATAACTGATGTTTTTATTTCTTTTTCTTTGAGATGAATTAAAAACATAGTTCAAGATTGCAAGTTTGAGTTTTCTTATAATAGTACGTAGCCAAGGGCGGGCATGCTGTATGTTTTATTTCCCACATTTATAGCTTTCTTATAATAGTACGTAGCCAAGGGCGGGCAAGTTTGAGTTTTCTTAAAATTGTAAAAGTGCACAGAACAGACCCCCAATTTTTATTAGAACTGTTAACAAGACCCTTAGTACCAGTGGCAAGTTTGGCACATATATAGAAACAAAACTCAAGCAAGACTCAAGCAAGGAAAATAACTTTCATAGCCTAAATGGTTTAGAGAAAGAGTAATAGCTTCTGGTTTAATTTCTCTCTGCATATGTTGTTTGAAATTGTAATAGCTATTGCAGTGCATGGAAGGTGTATGATGAATTTCCCAAGTGAAATTTTGTTAGTATCCGGACCTGGAAAGTTCAATTCCAATTAATTGGTTCCAATAATCTTACCAAAGCTGGGTCAGTTATGCGAGGATTGAAATGCCACTTGTAATCTGGCATCGAATCTTAACGGACCTAACCTTCCTCATTGTAGTATTGAACAATTGAAATGCCCTCAAATTGTTTGATGAAATGTCCGAACTAAAACTAATTTAGTAATAAGCAACATAACAACACCTAACCTGTGTTTTGATGTTTGTGAGGAACATACTTTAGCTGCATCCGATTCTGATAACATTGCTTCATTTTATTCTTCATTGGTTTATGCATTGGTTTCCTTTACATTATCTAATTGTTTATAAAATATGTTGTTTTTATTCAAAATCTGTTTCTTTATATGATTTTTTTTCCTTAAAAGTTAGATTTTAAAAATAAATATTCTTGCAGTATTCGTTATTTGTATTTTGTTACATCTTTAGATTTAAAAAAACATACAAGAGTGAAAAATTTATTATTATGAAAATAATCAACATTGTATATATTGATTTATTTTATATCCAATTCCACAAATTTTATTGACACTCTACTTCTAAAAAAGTTATTTTGACAATTAACATTTTATCTTTATTTTACAAAAATCACTAAAGAAAAAAAGATATTGATACTTATATATATTAAACGTGAATTGATCATAAAAGATATTGATACTTTCTTGTGGTGTATTCCACATTCGATTGTGATCAACAAAGCTTGAGTAGGGCGCGTCGTGTAGCAGTTCACCATCCAGATTGTGATAAACTCGTGATGAGCCAAAACCTCCGCACTCTGTTGTGCTTTCATGAAAAGGCATGCCGGATTGTTCTAAGCAAAAGCTGCTCAAAGTGGTAAGCACTGTGAACTATATGGATAGCATAGATGTGGGAATGTTTTGAGGGATTAACTCAGTTAAGATATCTGATGCTTTGGGGGAATCTAAGTGACAAGTATGGGAAAAGATACTTGGAGGAAAGTGATAGGCACTATGATTGTATACAGACTCTTCGTATATATCTATCAGTACGTGATGGGGGATTCGTAGATAATTTTCTTGATAATGTGTGGCACATCAAGACTCTGAGGCATGTCAACACTGGAGTAGGTGCTGCAGAACTGCCACTATCAACAGAACTACCAACTTTGCAAACGCTTACAAGGGTTATTACCAATGAATCATGGAAAACTGGGTTTCCTCATCTACCCAATTTACGTACATTAGATTTAGAGCACAAATCATGTTCATGGATGGTAGTTGCCGCTTTCCTTGGCACATTAAAGAACCTGATCTCTCTCTACCTAACCGGTTCTCAAGGAGACATATTTGATATGAGGGACTACCCATTTTATCAAAATCTACAATATCTACTATTATGGGCTAAGAACTGTGAGGAGACTCCTAATGAAATGGCCATTGATGTTATGATGTTACCTCCTCACCTCATTGATCTTGAGATTATTAATTGCCAATTCCAGCAAGATGTAATGCCAGTACTGGAGAATCTACATTGCCTCAAGAGTCTCTCGCTACGTGTAGTCAAAACTAATCGAAAAATGAGATGTTCAGCTAAAGGCTTCAACCAATTAGAAGAATTGTGGCTTGCAGACATTACCGTGCTAGAGGATTGGGAGATTGAGGAGGGAGCCATGCCCATTCTTAAAAAACTCTCTATTGGTGGATGTAAAGAATTGTGTGTTCCTCAGGGGCTACGACACCTAACTAATCTTCGAGAACTGAAATGGGCGAGGAATGGCAATGAGGGTAAGGCAGATGAGGTCCGCAACTTATTCAAACATTTGCCTTCACTTGATATACGATGTTGGTAGAGCATATTTGGCATATTTTACTCCTCCAGGGCTCCAATTTCATATTTGGCATTGTTTTCTCTTAATTAAATTTGTTGTATGCATGTGTGCTTTGCATTTTAATTTAATTACTGATGTTTTTATTTTTTTTTTCTTTGAGATGAATTAAGAACATAGTTCAAGATTGCAAGTTTGAGTTTATTATAATATTAGTACATAGCCGAGGGCTGGCATGCTCTATGTTTTATTTCCCACATTTATTAGCTTCTTAAAGATTGCACACAAGGCAAATACAATCATGCTGGGAGTGTACAAATTATGGAGTATACAGGATTGACAAAAAAAAAAAAAAAATATATATATATATAATAGAGTATGGCTAATTTTGCTGCTGGCAGCATTTCGGCCAGCTGCTGCCGGGGCATATCTGCCATATCGATGTTCAAACAACAAATCTAAACCGTTAGATGTTCAATCTATATTAAAATCTACTTGGAGACCAAATTTTACATTTTTTGGAATTTTTTTACTATTTATTAAGCCACTTTGAAAATTGCTGATCATATGGTCCAGAATTTTGTTGCACTGTTTTTACTGTTCACCCGGATCAGCAATTTTCAAAGTGGCTTAATAAATAGTAAAAAATTCCAAAAAATGTAAAATTTGGTCTCCAAGTAGATTTTAATATAGATTGAACATCTAACGGTTTAGATTTGTTGTTTGAACATCGATATGGCAGATATGCCCCCGACAGCAGCTGGCCGAAATGTTGCCAGCAGCAAATTAGCCATACTCTATATATATATAGTGTTACATTCTAATCCTTGTATAAATAAAAATATGCAAAAAGGGCTTAATTGTGAAGATTTTTAAGTTATGCAATATTTAAAACTTGGAGGGCTTATATGCAAAATTTCCAAATATTAAACATGACAACCTTTCTTCTCACTTAACATTTCCATTTACAACTCAAATTTCGTGAGACCTAGGTCTTGGCCGAACCAAAGAGAGAAAGAGAGAGAGAGTGAAATCGAACGTGAAATCGGGTCAGAATTGTCGGAAAACGGAGATTCGAGCTAATTAGACGATCGTGCTCAACTCTAGAGCTTCAATTTGGTATAATTTTCCTTCCTTACAATCTTTTGAAAACCCTAAATTGTTGGATTTGTGATATTTCTTTGAGAATTCGAATTAAAGTTCGATTGATTTGAGATAACTCGATATCGGTTTGATTTGTGTTGAATCGAATGGTTTTGCTTGTGAAATTGGAAATGGTAAATTAGGGTTTGGTAAAAATGGTGGGATTTGGGGAAATTACTAAATTATCGGGTGTTACACCATTTGGATCTGAATTGATCGAGTTATAATCGTTTGAACATCTCGATTCGTATTGTTCGATTGAATTATTCGTTTGAGCTGAATTTTGGAATTAGGGTTTTGTATAAGTTTTATACCAATTGAATATATGGATTAAATTCTGTCGATTCTCGACAACCTAGATGTGAACTATACCTTCTGAACCAATGTTGCGTAACAAGAGTTAACCATATCGAACCGCGATCGAAACGGGATAAACAAGACATGAAAATCCAGATTCTGTGTACTTTATTGCGGGCCGAAACCCAGCCATTGCGGGCCGCAAGAGAGCAAGAACTTAACCAAATTTCGGGCTGTGCTGTATTGTGGTTGCGGGCCGCAAAAGACCTATTACGGGCAGCAATAAGATGGGGCAGAAAACCAACTCTCTGGGGTTTGCTGCGGGCCGCAATAAGACCATTCCGGGCCGCAATAACTCTGAATTTCTGAAGTTGTGTATTTTGTGTTGTCTAAACCTAATGGGTTGAACCATGACCTAAACATATACCATTAGGACCCGAATACGAATATTAAATCGTGTTTAACCTAATTTAACTCGGTTTAATCTACGGGATACCAATCGAATGTTTTAATGGAATCTAAACGGTTAAATAGGTGGTAAACCTACGAGGCATCGGATCTCGGGATCATTCGAGACGCCTGAGCCTTAGACGAGTACGCGATATACTCAGGTGCGGGGTTTCTGGACTTGTTTGATAGTTTATATTCAGAATTAAACTGTGTTTCTCTTGACATGTTGATTATTGGTTGAATTGCATTATCGGATTGTGTTGCATATGCATTGCATTGCCCTAATTAATTGGAACCCGAATTGCATGTCTGATTGATCTGCATACTGGTATGGTATTCTTTGTGTATTGATCTGAATGATCTAATTTGGAATTAAAAGTCACCGTGATTTATATCACCATCGGTTGGTGGATATGGTATTACCGTCCCCATCGTGGCGACGACACCTAGGGGTGAGTTCGGATTTGTCAAAGTCTTTGCAAGGACTTTGACGACCCAGTATTCTAAAGCTTTAGATCGTCTGGCCCTCAGCAGTTCCCAGTACCGGTTGGGACGAGGGGTAAGTGACTCTGTATTATGAATTTGGCTTTTTGGTGACTGGTGTATCGGTGGCATTACCCAGGGGGTGAATGCATTTGGATGGTCGATTGGTTTTAAATGGAATTTTCCGGATATGAAATGGAACCAGACTTGTAATTAAACGGTTAAGCCTGTACTACCAGATATCCTGAGTTCGAGTTAAACCAAATATTGTGTGATTGAATTTCGGATTGGCAATTCCTGAGTTGGATTTCATTTGGCTTATTGATGTCGGTTTTTGCGTTCATGTTTATATATCATTATAAACTAATCTGAGCTTTATTTGTGCTTTATTTTTGAATATAATCTGTGATTGCAAGTCCAGGAGCGAAACGTGGCAAATTTATCGCACTGAGAATTTATTTCTCACCCCCTCTTTGGGTTATCTTTTCAGGTTCCGGTCAGCAGATCCGAGAGAGACACGAGGTCGGTAGGCCTGGTTATTCCGCTGCTTAGACTGTCTGGTATGGGACATTAGAGATTATGTATATAGTTATGTTTTGGTGATGTACATATAGTCTCTATGTCATTTTGTGACGTATCCATCGAGATACGGGTTGTATGATATTACCTGACCAGCTGGGAGTTATGTTATTTGTTTGTTTGGTTGTTTGTTTATGTTTTCATTCTTATTATATCGTAATTGCCTTGTAGGCATACGGGAAACCGTATGTCTACGGCAGGAGAGCACCTGTCGCGCCTCGTTGGGCCGCGGGGTGACAGGTCCCCCTTTGGTGGTATCAGAGCATGGTTTAGAACCTGAACCAGACTTATTTGGATACGAGAGTGGTATGCGTATTAATTGGGGCTGGCACGACTATACGAATTTCGTATGATATAAGGAATATAGAATGTTATAAACTAACTTTGTTTATTCAGAAAATGGAAACACGCCGAGGTAGAGGTAGAGGCAGACCTCGTAGGAATCCTGAACCTAATCCGGAACCAATTATCGAGCCAGTTGCGGATCAGGTGGGCTGGTCCAGTGGTGCTGGAGGTGCTGGAGGGCTGTTGAGGAGGAGCTGGTAGAGACCGGGACTTGGATGACCGGTTGATTGCGGCCTATGAGAGAGGTCGTCAAGCACAAATGCGGGATGTCGCACCAGTGGTTCACGGTGGGGCACCCGAAGATTTCCGAGGTTATATGATGCGTTTATACGTTTGAATCCGCCGCGTTATGATGGAACCAACGGGTATGCGGCAGCTGAGGAATGGCTAGCTCAGATAATGCAAAGCTGAACTTATGTCGTGCCCCGATGAAAACAAAGTGGAGTTAGTTGAGCAGCAGTTGGAGAGTGATGCTAGATTCTGGTGGGACGGGGCTCGACGAAATTTTGAAGGGGAGGAAGCGAGGATTCCTTGGGAGTGGTTCGAACAGCAGTTTAATAGGCGATTTCTGAGCAATTTGCAGCGTGAAGCACTGCGGAGAAAATTTCTGGAGTTGAGGCAAGATGGGCGTCCGGTGGTGGAGTATAATAGTGAGTTCTTGGCATTATCGCGCTATGCTACGGATGTAAGGAATGATGTGGAAAGGTATAACAGGCAATACTTGGATGGGTTGGATGGGCATATCTCGATGATCGTGGATACTCCAATGGCGAGGGAATTACAATCAATGATGGATCACGCCGAACAGGTTGAAATGCTTGGTAAGAGGAGAAAGACGCAAGTAACTGAAAGAAATGTGAAACAGCGAGAAGATCAGAGTAGGCAAGTGTCGAAGTCGAGGGGAGGATCATCGTTACTAGACCCCCTCGGCCGAGTATGGCGCCGAGACCTCCGTTCAGACAGACCTCTATGCCGGGTTTTAGACCGGTGATGTCTTCGCAATGGTGCCGATCATGCAATCAAGCACACGATGAGGTTGAGTGTAGGCGCAAGGCTAGTGCTGTTTCGTGTGTGGTAGCGCGGGACATTGGGCGAGGGAATGCCCGAATTCGCTTCTAAGGATGCAAGGCGCTGGTAGCGCGGGAGGGTCAGCTAGCGTTGGGCGTGGCGCGCCAACGGGGCGCGGACGTGGCTCATTTCAAGCTAGCGGGGCTAACGCTAGCAGGGCTAGCAGCATTGGTAGTACCGGCAGGGCGGCGGCGCATGCACTTAACATCGCTGGAACTTCGCGCAATGCTGCAACTGAGCAGGGACGTGGCCAGACTGACGTCATGACAGGTTTACTTCTATATCTGATCATGATGCGTATTGTTTGATTGATACGGGGTGTAGTCATTCGGTTGTGTCGAGGGTGTTCGTGGAAAAGTGTAGTTGGCCAATTGAAACGAGTCACCAAGTTTTAAAGTTCAAACCCCATTTGGATCAACTGATCGAGAAATTACCATATGCCGAAACCGAAATATTAAAGTAGACGGAAGGGAATTCGAAGTGATTGTTGGTTATGGATATTGTGGGATATGATGTATTGTTGGGAATGGATTGGTTGACGAGGCACGCGGCAACTATTGATTGTCCGCATCGACGGATTCATTTTGCGAATTCAAGAGGTATGTCATGTGTTTTGAAATGTAGAGAAATTGGGGAACTAACACCGTGTGTTTCTGCTGTAGAGATGAAACATTTATTAGAAACAGGGTGTACAGCTTATCTGGTGGCCGTGGTGTATGCGGCTGCGGCAGTTCCGAGATCAGCACTATACCGGTGGTTTCAGAATTTGTAGATGTATTTCCGGAAGAGATTGTGGGGTTGCCACCTGAGCGAGAAGTGGAGTTCGGTATCGAACTAGTACCGGGCACAACACCGATTTCAAAGGCGCCTATCGAATGGCACCGGCAGAACTGAAAGAGCTTAAGGCGCAGTTGGAAGACATGTTAGAGTGGATTCATCAGACCCAGCACATCGCCGTGGGGTGCGCCAGTGCTGTTTGTCAAAAAGAAAGATGGAACATTGCGGTTATGCATTGATTACCGCGAGTGAATAAGGTAACAGTGAAAAATAAGTATCCGTTACCTCGGATTGATGATCTGTTTGATCAGTTGCAGGGATCTTCGTATATCAAAGATTGATCTGAGAACAGGGTATCACCAGTTGAGGATTCGGCCAAGCGACGTGGACAAGACAGCATTCCGTACAAGGTACGGGCATTATGAATACCTGGTTATGCCATTTGGGCTGACGAACGCACCGGCAGCGTTCATGGATATGATGCACCGTGTGTTTCACGATCTATTGGATTCGACAGTTGTGGTTTTCATTGATGATATATTGGTGTACTCGCGCTCCCGAGAAGAACACGAGGTACATCTTAGAATTGTGTTGCAAAGATTGCGCGAACATCAGTTATTCGCAAAGTTCTCGAAGTGTGAGTTTTGGTTGAATGAAGTTACTTTTCTGGGGCATGTTGTTCGGGACAAGGGTTAGCGGTGGATCCTGAAAAGATTCGAGCTGTTACTGAATGGAAGAGACCGGAGACAGTTACTGAAATTCGCAGCTTTCTGGGGTTAGCTGGGTACTACAGGAGATTTGTACTCGGTTTTCGCGGTTAGCTGCACCACTTACAAAATTGTTGCATAAAGGTGTGAAATTTGATTGGGTACCGCGCAAGATAAAAGTTTTGAGGAATTGAAGAGTCGGCTGGTATCCGCGCCGATCCTTGCTATGCCGACTGCTGATAAAGAGTACACGGTTTACACCGATGCATCTCGATCAGGGTTGGGTTGCGTATTGATGCAAGATGATCATGTAATTGCCTATGCATCTCGGCAATTGCGACCGCATGAGCAAAACTACCCGACTCATGACTTGGAGTTAGCGGCGGTGATATTTGCGCTGAAGATTTGGCGGTATTATCTGTATGGCGTGAGATGCCGTATATTTACCGATCATCAAAGTTTGAAATATATCTTCACGCAAAAAGAATTGAACTTGAGGCAAAGAAGGTGGTTGGAGTTGATGAAAGACTACGATTTGGATATCCAGTATCACGCAGGAAAAGCGAACAGTGTAGCGGATGCGTTAAGCAGAAAGAGTCAGGTAAACCTGGCGTCGGTAATTACAAGTGAAGTGCATCTTCTTGAGGAAATGCGTAGATTGGAAATTCATGTTGGCGCATCACGCGACTTAGCGTTGGAAGTTGCATCTAAATGTTGTAGAAATGAGGTGGGGACTAGAGCAACTGCAATTGCGTCGGTTGTGCTAGCAGCGGTTGAGATCCGATCGGAGTTACACGAACAGATTCGTGTAGCGCAACAGGATGATCCAAATGTCAGAAATTTAAATTGCACTACGAGTCAAATGCTGATTCCCCATTTAAAGTTCAAGGAGATGATATTTTGCGGTTTCACGATCGCATTTGTGTACCAAATAAATCTGAGTTGAAAGATCTGGTCTTATCAGAGGCGCACGACTCGGGTTACGCTATTCATCTGGGGAAGTAAAGATGTACCAAGATCTGAAGAAGTATTTCTGGTGGCCGAAAATGAAGCGAGACGTGCAAAGGTATGTAGAAAAATGTCAGATATGTCAGCAAGTTAAAGCGGATCGACGGAGAAAAGCAGGATTACTAAGACCGCTGGAAATATCTACGAGGAAATTTGAGTCGATCACAATGGATTTTGTATTCGGATTTCTGAGAACCGTTGGTAGATATAACACTATTTGGGTGATTGTGGACCGGCTGACGAAGATAGCTCATTTCATTCCGCTTCGAATTGAGACATCGGGGCAAGAATTAGCAGAGTTATTCTGAAATATCAATTCAAGTACCACGGTTGTTCACGCACTATTATTTCAGACCGAGATCCTCGGTTCACTTCTCATTTCTGGGAGAGCTTTCAAGAGACAATGGGTACTAAGCTGAGATTCAGTACAGCACATCATCCTCAGACGGACGGTCAATCCGAGCGCACTATCCAAACATTGGAAGACATGTTACGCTCTTGCGCGCTAAGTTTACAAGGTTCGTGGGTTGATCACTTGTATCTGGTGGAGTTCGCCTATACAACAGTTATCACTCGAGCATTGGTATGTCACCGCAAGAGGCGCTGACAGGGCAGCAGTGCCGTACTCCGCTTGTGGGGACCAGCGGGTACTTATCCGCCTACAGGACCGCAAATGTTAGAAGAAATTGCTGAGAAAACAAAATGGTTCTGGTCGACTCAAGTCAGCTCAAGAAAGACAAAGGAAATACGCGGATATTCATCGAAGACCGTTGGAATTCCAAGAAAGCGATCACGTGTGGCTTCGAGTTTCGCCTGTCAGAGGCGTACACAGATTTGGTGTTTCGGGTAAGCTAAGTCCTCGTTATATTGGGCCGTTTCAGATTTTGCGACAGTTGGGCCGGTAGCATACGAGGTTGCACTACCACCAGCGTTGGACCGGGTTCATCCGGTGTTTCATGTATCACAGTTGCGCAGATATGTACGAGATCCGTCACATTGTATTGACCATTCTGATTTACACGTGCAAGATGATTTGACCTATCAAGAGGAACCGATGCGAATATTGGATCAAAAGGAACAACGGCAACGAAGCAAAGTGATCCGGCTTGTGTTAGGTGAAATGGGGACGACATTCCGATAAGGAAGCGACGTGGGAACTCGAGGAGAACATCCGAGAAAAGTATCCGGAGTTATTCGACAATTAAGGTACGAAATCAAGTTCAGCGGACTGAACTTCATTTTAAGGGGGGAGAATTGTTACATTCTAATCCTTGTATAAAAAAAAATATGCAAAAAGGGCTTAATTGTGAAGATTTTTAAGTTATGCAATATTTAAAACTTGGAGGGCTTATATGCAAAATTTCCAAATATTAAACATGACCAACCTTTCTTCTCACTTGATCATTTCATAATTAAACATCAAAATTTCGGGAGAAACCTAGGTCTTGGCCGAACCAAAGAGAGAAAGAGAGAGAGTGAATCGAACGTGAAATCGGGTCAGAATTGTCGGAAAACGGAGATTCGAGCTAATTAGACGATCGTGCTCAACTCTAGAGCTTCAATTTGGTATAATTTTCCTTCCTTGTAATCTTTTGAAAACCCTAATTTGTTGGATTTTGGATTCTTTGAGAATCTGAATTTAAGTTCGATTGATTCGATATAACTCGATATTCGGTTTGATTTGGATTGAATCGATTGGTTTTGTTTGTGAAATTGGAAATGGAATTAGGGTTTGGTAAAAATGGTGGGATTTGGGGAAATTACTAAATTTTCGGGTGTTATGCACCATTTGGATCTGAATTGATCGAGTTATAATCGTTTGAACATCTCGATTCGTATTGTTCGATTAAATTATTCGTTTGAGCTGAATTTTGGAATTAGGGTTTTGTATAAGTTTTATACCAATTGAATATATGGATTAAATTGTGTCGATTCTCGACAACCTAGATGTGAACTATACCTTCTGAACCAATGTTGCGTAACAAGAGTTAACCATATCGAACCGCGATCGAAACGGGATAAACAAGACATGAAAATCCAGATTCTGTGTACTTTATTGCGGGCCGAAACCCAGCCATTGCGGGCCGCAAGAGAGCAAGAACTTAACCAAATTTCGGGCTGTGCTGTATTGTGGTTGCGGGCCGCAAAAGACCTATTACGGGCCGCAATAAGATGGGGCAGAAAACCAACTCTCTGGAAGGTTAGTCTGCGGGCCGCAATAAGACCATTCCGGGCCGCAATAACACTCTGAATTTCTGAAGTTGTGTGTTTTGTGTTGTCTAAACTTAATTGGTTGAACCATTACTTAATCCTATACTATTAGGACCCGAATACGAATATTAAATCGTGTTTAACCTAATTTAACTCGGTTTAATCTACGGGATACCAATCGAATGTTTTAATGGAATCTAAACGGTTAAATAGGTGGTAAACCTACGAGGCATCAGATCTCGGGATCGTTCGAGACGCCTGAGCCTTAGACGAGTGCGCTATATACTCAGGTGCGGGGTTTCTGGACTTGTTTGATAGTTTATATTCAGAATTAAACTGTGTTTCTATTGACATGTTGATTATTGGTTGAATTGCATTATCGGATTGTGTTGCATATGCATTGCATTGCCCTAATTAATTGGAACCCGAATTGCATGTCTGATTGATCTGCATACTGGTATGGTATTCTTTGTGTGATGATCTGAATGATCTAATTGGAATTAAAAGTCACCGTGATTTATATCACCATCGGTTGGTGGATATGGTTTACCGTCCCCCATCGTGGCGACGACACCCAGGGGGTGAGTTCGGATTTGTCAAAGTCTTTGCAAGGAC
>JAJGRW010001130.1:44217-65539 GCA_025461045.1 Carex parvula | reverse complement strand
ATGCATCTGCAGCAGAACAGAAGGTATATAAATGCATATATATCGTTCAAAGTTTTATGTTGTCACTGTTCTTAATTTATAGTTAACATGTTGAATGTATATGTCATTTTTTTTTATTTTCTATTGTTACGATCATAGAACGGCCTAAGGTGCAATTATTATTATTTTTATTTGTGCGTGCCTGTGTGTGTGTGTGTGAAATGAAAAACACCAATAAAATTTTCAAGGAGCATTCTACACCAAATTAAACACAAATACAACAACAGTGGAGTAATTTGTGGATTACAATACATAAGCCCAATCACCTTTTTTCCAATTAATTATATATAGAGCAGGGAAATTTTGTTTGTGGAAGTGCATATTAGATTTAATTGGAACTTCGAAGGATATAGGGGTGAAATGGCTCAGTAAGCATGCACTAACCAAAAAATATGCACCCGTCCTATTTGCCTAATTTTCATTTTCAATAGCAAGGTTTATATTATTAACATGTTCTAAGAATACCTGCATATTGTGGAAGCGCTTAAATGTCCTATGGCAGACGTGCATGAAAATTGTGCTGTGCTGACAAGGATCTCAGCCGGAGATGGGTATCCAGTACTTACTTCGGTCGTGGCAGCTGCTGCCCGGTGTAACCACCGGTTGGTTCTTGACACCTTTTGAACCTATACCTGGTGGTGCTATGGATAGTGCAATATTAGATCCGAGGGCTCGGAGGGAGAGGAAAAGGCCGAAGCTGAGGCTGAAGTAGAGGAAGAATTGCAAAGTAGAGTGTAGAAAAATTAGGGTTTTGGTAGCCGAGGAGCCAAAGAGTGAGAAGCAGCATGGATTCATCATATTTTCTTCATGGTTTTTGCTGAAGTGCATGATTATTTTTAATGTTGGCTTGCAATGATATTTAGGCTTAAATGTTTGTAAAGAAGCAAAGAGGGATCCAGATATAGTTGTGTAATTAAAGGTTCTTTATATAGAAGTAGAAAGATAAAGACTAAAGAGTGAGGCAGTGCAATGATTTCAATGATCAATTGATAAATGATAGTAGGAGAGGCAAAAAAGGGCTAAAAAAAAGTAGCAAAATGCATGGGTAGGAGTATGGATTATTGATCATGCGCACGAGACAGTGTGCTACATATTTTTAAGGTTCTTGGCTAGTCCAACAACTGCCACAATCAGGTGGAGCCAGAAATAACTTAATCAAGGCACTAATATATATATATAGATAATATATATATATATAGAGAGATAGACTATGGTGAGTTGTGAAGTAAAACAACATTTTTACTTCACGTCATATTTTATTTTGAAAATCCAAACAACCGATCCGAACCGCTCAACAGTTATCTATATTGAAATGTGCTTGGAAACTAAATTTTACATTTTTGAAATTTTTTTACTATTATTAAGCCACTTTGAAAATCGCTGATCCACTGTGAAGAGTAAAAAACAGTAAAATTTCTGGACCACCGGATCAGCGATTTTCAAAGTGGCTTAATAAATAGTAGAAAAATTCAAAAAAATGTAAAATTTAGTCTCCAATCACATTTCAATATATAGAACATGTTGAGCGGTTCGGATCGGTTGTTTGGATTTTCAAAATGAAAATATGAGCGTGAAGTAAAAATAACCTCTTACTTCACAACTCACCATACCCCAACTCTATATATATATATATATATGAGAGTGGCTAATATCAAAACGTTTGCACCAAGGCCCTCGTACAACCAAGTCGTTTTCGGAATTTTCAAAGTTCAAATAGTCGATCCAAACCGTTAGATGTTCATCTATATTAAAATCTGCTTGGAGACCAAATTTTACATTTTTTTTGGAATTTTTTTTACTATTTATTAAGCCACTTTGAAAATTACTGATCACATGGTCCAGAATTTGGTTGCACTGTTTTTACTGTTCACCCGGATCAGCAATTTTCAAAGTGGCTTAATAAATAGTAAAAAAATTCCAAAAAATGTAAAATTTGGTCTCCAAGCAGATTTTAATATAGATTGAACATCTAACAGTTTGGATCGACTGTTTGGACTTTGAAAATCCAAAAACGACTTGGTTGCACGAGGGCCTTGGTGCAAACGTTTTGATATTAGCCACACACTCTCTCTCTCTCTCTCTCTCTCTCTCTATATATATATAGATGAGCTATGGTGAGACGTGGAGTAAAACAAGTTTGTACTCCACGCCATATTTTTATTTTGAAAAACTAAACAACCGATCCGAACCGCTCAACATGTTCTCTATATTGATGTGCTTGGAGATTAAATTTTACATTTTTTGGAATTTTTTTACTATTTATTAAGCCACTTTGAAAATCGCTGATCCACTGTGAACAGTAAAAAACAGTAAAATTTCTGGACCACCAGATCAGCGATTTTCAAAGTGGCTTAATAAATAGTAAACAAATTCAAAAAATGTAAAATTTGGTCTCCAAGCACATTTCAATATAGAGAACATGTTAAGCGGTTCGGATCGGTTGTTTGGATTTTCAAATAGAAATATAGTGCCATAGAGTAAAAACTTGGTTTTACTCCACGTCTCACCATAGCTCATCTCTCTCTCTATATATATATTTATTTTTATGGCATTAACTTTAAAACATATCAAATTAACTTCAAATTACAAATTCGAACTGTTTAAACTGATCAACTTCACGAGTTATACAATATTTATAAATTTATAAATTAATTTAGTATAAAGTAAACAATGTTGCAAAATGAACGTATTATTCATAAAGTAGATATGTTTCAAGAAATTTTAAATTTTGTATGCACTCATGAAAAGTAGATCTGTTAAAACAGTTTGAATTGGTCGTGTGAAACGAATCTCAATAATCTTAAAGTTTAGCTCTTACCTAGATACTTATAATGAGCTTGAGAACACCTATGTGAAGAATTTGATGACAAAATGAAGAAGTCAAACTAAATATATAACAAAGTCTTTTGCTGTACAGTGCCTCTAGCATCTTTCCTCAATATCATGATCAGTCTGTATCATCTACAGTAATCTCAAATTTTGATTTTAGGGTTTAGGGTTCGTCGGATCAAAATCCGTATTAATCCGCACCAATTTGAAAATTTACAGATCACTTAAATATTATATCCGTGCCAAGTCGATACGAAATGGTTTGAATTTGTTTAAACTCAAAAATTTGAGTTACCACATACAATTAGAGAGGAAAAAATGACACGGCAAAACCGGTTTCGTCACGGAACGGCATGGTTACGGCACATGTGTCAGTTATATACCGTGATTATCTTTTGAAAATTTGACACGGTACATCACGCGAAAGATCTGATTACGGCATGGTAGGTGGTCACGCAAGTCACATGTAATTAGAACTATTAGAGCTTGATTAAACGATGAATCTTGAATAAAGTAACTTAAATTATAAAATAAAAAAGTAGTTAAATGTGATTAAATGTGACAAACGTAACCAGTTACGTTTGAACACGGCATGATCATTTACGTACCATGATCACCCTCGATATTTTGATCACGCCATGTAAAAAATTAACTTAATCACAACATGAGACCAAAGTCACGACGTATTAATCACAGCACATACGGTTTCCACTCTACATACAATATTGAATTCTATTTCACTCATGTCGATCACTGCACAAGAAATCCACACCGTCGAACTTTTAGAAAGGTCCTTTTGTCAGTGAGTGTTGGAGCATGGGGGACACTGACTTTGAGGGCATTTTATATTTAATTTTTAAATAAATAGAGATCAATTAATTCCATCTTACCAATATATATAGATGTGCCACTCATCACCATGATTCAACTAGCTTCTGTAAAATTTGATTGATTTATCTTTTATTAATATAAGTAAAAGCGTTAATTCAACATCCAAAGTACAATTTTGTAATCCGCTTAATTGATTCATATCGGCGAGTATATTTTTAAAATTACCTTCAAATTAGAAGGGATTAATTTTGAAGAGTAATTATCTCCATTATTTTTCATTAACTTTTTTTTCTAAGATTGAACTTTGAGAAAAAATTAATTAAATGTACCCTCCTTTTCTCATTGGACAAGTATTATTTCCAATATATACTGTAAAAGATTTCCTTCACTTTACAGTTTTGAGATTAACTCTCAGCTGCTTGGCTTTGAGATTCAGGCTAGCCCAGGACAATATTATTGGACTTTAAGATTCGTGTCAAGTTAAAAAGAACGGTCCAAATTCAGTAATTATAAAAGATTCTCTGTTACGGTACCGGAGAGGATCTGAATTCTTTGTCATTTCCCTCCTTATCCTCTTCATTCACCATGTTTTATTTTAAAAAGAGAGAGAGAGAGAACTCAATCACCGCTAGAGACAAAAGTATCTGTCGGGAAAGAAGTTGATGTGTACTGTTCCAAAATCCATGCGTCCATTTGCGGTGCAAGATCATATTCCATGTGGTATATATATACGTATACCTCTCGCACGTGAGCTTAAATCTAAACCGTCCGTTATAAATTAACACGAATTTTAAAGAGGTTCTGTAAATTTCTATCAGGTCTGAATTATTTATCTGATACAGTTTTAAGTAACCTCACATGGTAAGGTATTTGAGAGAATATTCACTCTTTACGATTCTTCTCTTCAGCTTCTTGCGCGAATGAGATGGCGGCCAGGGGTGGAATCCATATCCTCGACGGTACCGTAAAAGATTCCCTTTTACAATTAGCTATTTACGGTTTGAGATTAACTCTCAGCCGGTTGGGATTCGGGCTGACTGAGGGGGCAGTATTATTGGGCTTTGAGATTCGTGCCAAGTTAAAAAGAACGGTCCAGATCAAGTAATTGTAAAAAATTCTCTATTACGGTACCGTCGGTGATATGAATTCCCCGGAGGTGGCAGTAGATAAAGATAAAAGTTTATAATATTGTCCTTTAAATATTTTATTTTCTACAAAAAAAAAATTATACTTTAAATCCTCCACATAAAATGAAATTATCAAACACTTATTTATCAAGATTTAATTTTTAGTCTAGTGACAAAAGACAACACTTATTTATCTAAAAAAAATTCAAATGAAAAGTTCTTTATAGACATTTAATAAGAATTGAAAGGTTAGACATCTATCTTTCTAACTCAAAAATATATTTATTTATCCAGCCCATATATCTCAATTTTCTAGTTCCGCCACTAATGGCAGTACGTGTCACGAGTCCGATGCCATGAAACATAGCAGCCTAACACACTACAACGAAATGATAGACCAGACCACATAAGGGGAAAAAGAGAGAGAGAGAGAGAGAGAGAGATCATCGATTCTTAAATCATGTAACTCCCATGTGTTAAGCATTACAATGCTAGGTTAGAGCCCGGTCCAAATTTAAAGAATTTATATTTTATCTACATTTTATGAGATGATATTTGCATATATCAATTAGTAATAATTAAATTACATTATTACTAAACAAGCAATCAAATATTTTTTTAAGAGATTTTATCAAACTTTTCTTATTAGTAATTCATCAAATATCTCTAATTTGTGTTGCGTGAAAAAAGAGCTTTATGGGATTCACTCGGCCGCACTTCTTGAAAATAGCCATGTTCATTATGAGCCGAATTTTTTACTATTATACACAATTAAATAGAAAAAATACAAAAATGTCCAGGATTTTTGGAAAATTTCAAAAATACTCAAACTAAATTTTTGATAAAACATTAAACTAAATTCTCAAAATGATATGTTTTTTTATTATAGCATACCCTAAATGGGAATATTAAAAATGCTAAACTAAATTTCAAAATGAAAATACTAAACGAAATTATCAAAATTATATATTTTTATTATAGCATAACCTAGATCTGAATATAAACAAAATACTAAACTAAATTTCAAAATGAAAACATTTGAACTAAAAAATGAAAATATAACAAAAAAAACTCTAGATCTTAGACTTTATATGTTTACATGAACAATATGTAGGAAAGAGTATGGTATATGACAAGAAAATTGAAAATTAGACCGAAAAACTTAATTAGAAACTTCAACTCAAGTTTTGAGGGTCTTCCCTTTATTTTTTTTTTAAATTCTGAAATTTCGGGGTCAAAATCCATATCTTCTTCCTACAAGCTTTTTGAAAAGTGGTCATATGCTGAAATCAGACACTCGAGCTCCGAGATATGCCTGTTTGAAGTTTCTTCGTCATTATTCGTCTTCTCGGTGAAGATACGTCTCTCTTGCCTTATCCCTTACCCTAGTCTCGTATGTTTACAAGACATGTCTTAGATAAATACATGTGCAACTTAAAGGTGTTTTGTAAATAAGAGAAATGACTTACAAAAAATAGATAGAGATGCATTATAACAGGAAGGCACAAATCAATGACGTGGAGAAGTTTGTATTTCTTTTATCACAACGGATCATACAGTAAAACCGTATACAATTGTTGGAGCATTCATATACACTCGTCCGAAAGAAGGATGCTCCTTATTTTTTTAATTGAACTAATACAGTGTTTTTGTTTTGTTCAGTCATTTAGTCAGGGTTTTATATTATCCATTTGATAATAATCATTAAAAAAATTAATTGATGAAAAATTTTACTTCTCAATTACTCCTTAATTTTTCAAATAAAAAAAAAAGCTGAACCGCCAGAATTTTTGACGGTCCATTTCTTTTCAGAACTGCCAGAAATCCTGACGGTCTGGGTATTTTTAAAATTTTCATAAAACCCTGGACATTTTTGTAATTTTCTATTTAATTGTGGATATTAATAAAAAATTCGGGCATATGAGCATCAGACTTCATTTTTTTTTGTAGTAGGAAAATTTCTTACTAATAATTCATTAAAAAATTAAATAGTACATATTTACAAACTCACGTAAGTTGCATGCAATATATTGCATCCATTATCTGTTAAAATCTTGGGGTAAAGATTTTAACAGAGCAATGTTGGCTTCAAACAGCACACAAGACCTTATACAGCGTTGCTTTTGATTATATAGCCCATGCACTGCATGAAGCCAAAACTGGTCTGTTAAAATCTCTACCCAAAATTTCCCTTGTCAGAATCTTCATGTGAGTTTTTTCTATCCTAAATAAGAGATGGTTTCTTTCCTTCGTATAATCCACTTGTTTTAGAAAATTGTGATTCCAGTGAAGCATATATCCCAGTTCTTACTTAGTAAAACTAGTGCAATTGCTTGCATGCATGATGTGACATTCCAGTCATGTAGTAAAGTCCAATCAATCATTGAAATTTGATTAATCATTAAACTTAAATTTTTATAGAAAGCAAATCACTATTGCAGTAGAAATTGAAACAACAGACTACTATTTTTAAAGTGTCAGAGAACTGTACTACTACTGTAACAATGATCTGATCTGATCAAACGTTTCATTACCAGTCACCAGACTTACAGTGCTGCAACAGTTAAAAGGACGACGAATTGACAATACCATCATCAATTAAACAAGTAAACAACATTAGTAACAGAAACTTGTACAGAGATATTTAAGAAAAAAATAAAATACTAATGAGACAACTCAATAAAAGGTTGATAAGAAAAGCATTTCTTTTTGAATGAAGACAACAATCTTTAGGACATAAGACATGTGTATTGTGTACGGGTGGCAAAAAAAACTCGTAGCTCGTGATTCGATCATGGCTCGCATCAGACTCGTTTGCTAATAGCTCGCTTGTTATTGGACCGGACTGTTAACGAGTCAGCTCGTTAGTGACTTAGTCCAAACTAAACAAGTTCAAGCTGGGACCTAGCTCGATTATGTATGAATTTGTGTACATTTTATAATGTCTATAGCTTGATTCAGCTCGATCCAAAAAGTTTGTAGAATTTATGTTCTTTTTAAAACAAGTTTCAGCCAGATCCAATGAAACCAAACTGGCTCGTGACGATTACACATTACCTTTCACACACAATATTATTGTGTGAGAAAGGCAATGTGTAATTTTAAAAAAAATTTGTTAAATGGAAAAAAAATGGTGAAGCAATATAATTTTGTAGATACCAAAAACTGAATATGTGGAACTCTAGCAACTATGGTACTCTTTTCTTTTTGGTGAGTAGGATTAAAATGCACTATTTGGTTTTGTGCTCTAATCATGCTCCACATTTTTATTTTTCGTTTCCAAAGTCCTAACAGTCGATCCAAACCTCTTACCATCATCTTCGTATTAAAATATACTTGGAGATCAAATTTTATATATTTTAAAATTTTTTTACTATTTTTTTAGATTCTGGACCGTCCAAAACAGTGATTTTGTACCCATCTAAAAAAATAGTAAAAAAATTTCAAAAAATATAAAATTTGGTCTCCAAGCACATTTTAATATGAAGATCATGTTGAGCGGTTCAAATCGATTGTTCGAACTTTTAAAATAGAGAAAAAGACATAAAGCATGATTGGAGCACAAAACTAATGGTGCATTTTAACCCTACTCGATCCTTTTTGGTTTGATTATAATAAAAAGTACCTTTGGCCTTCTAATATAAAAATTTAATGGAAAAAATAGAAGTAATTCTAATTTTGTAAGAACGATAAGTTGAAGATGTAAAACTCTAGCAACAATGTGGAACTCTTTTGTTTTTGGTTTAATTATATGTCAAGAAGGCCATTGGCCTTCTTATTTCAAATTTAAATTTGTAAATATGAAATATTAATTTTGGTTTTTTTTTTTTTTGCTAGTAATGAAAGAATATGTTGATGCTTTTCTTTTTCATAATTTTAGTTCATGCTGAATTTTGAACATGCAACCTTTCATACGAAAAAAAATATTACCTTAATCACCTATACTGCTTGACATCAATTAAAAATTTATTCCACCAAATTTAACAAGCAGGGCGGAGGTGTACAAAATTTTGTCCTCTCCTGAAAATAATTTTGATCTCCTCTGGAAAGTTCAAAATTCTAATTTAGTTGAATTCTTTATTATTGTATGTACAAATTAGGTAAGTTCATCCCTTCTTCTTTTTTCAAATTTGTCAATAAGAGTATTAATTAGAATTAGCTAACGAATTTGAACCCAATTTACTATTTAAACCTAATTCGCTATTTTTTTTATCCTCCCGAGTAACAAGCAACTTTATTCGAGGTACTGATAATAATGTTCCATTCAAGAATTTGTTTATCTATTGATTGCCGACTAAAAAGAAAAGGATACTGTGGCATGAATACCATCCAATAACATCTTAATTAGTTGCTACATCACATAGTCTTGTCAGCTATCAGCATCAAAAGACAAAGAGCATCTATTTTATATCTTTTAGTATCAACTAGTACCTTATTTGTCTTTTTCCTTTACGTAAGAGTATTACATATTTACAGCCTTGCAAGATGCAGCTGCAATTGTGCTTGAATGCTCCATCCAACTAAAACCGTACCAGTACGGTACCAGTAACTGCTGTCAAAGCGGTATCTCTAAGTGCAAGGTACTGGACCAATTTGCGTCAAAATTAAATTGGGCCTGAAAGGATATCTCGATCATATATCTGTAACGCAAATTAAGTTTCATCTTATAATGGGCCTTTGAGAAGGCCCAGTCAAAGCTCAAACCCCATGTTTAATGAATCCATATCCTCTGTACTAACGTACCGTTTGAGTTAATTTTTGGATCGTATGATCAGAATTCGGACCAATCTGGTTCATGCCTATAACGCACTGGGCCCTTTAATATTAGTGTGGATTTCAATCGGACAGTCCAGATCTTAACTCAAAATTTGAGTTAATGCAGATGATACGAATTCATGTTTAACAAATAAAACATTGCTCCAAAAAATTAAGAGCTTTTATTGCAACCTTAATAAATGATGAACTAGATACTACAAACACAATATAACATATACTTAAAAGAAGTGAAATGAACATAAGGGGGAAAAATCAAAGAAATAATATTCAATACTAGAAAATATTCCGTTACAATCTTGCAAATTGACAAATTATACACACTGCTAAAAATTTTAGGATGAATTGGTGACAGGATATCCAATTCCATGTCTTCTTGTAGGAAACACAACAAATAGCAAACTACATAACACCCCAATGCTCAATGGTACAATGTCTAATACCTCTTGAGTTTCTTTCCCTGGGTTTGGGTAGAAACATGAAATTACATTCTTGTCCCTGAGAGCAACTGCACCGAACACCAGCACAGAGAGTACGGCATGGATCAGGTCTATGAACTTCAGTCGGTACTTCGATAGATCGGTAGGAGGATAATCTGCCAAAAGAAACTGGAATTATGTATTTGATTGATATGTTCATAGATGATACATCTAAAAGGGTTATAATTTTGTGGAATCTGGAGAATGCATCTGCTCCTAAAGTAATGAATTATTCATATTATAAACCATACACTAGTTGGAAACAAAAAATATATATAATTGAACTAAAATTACATATCTTAGAAATTAAGTTCCTCTAAAATTTCCAAGGTTGTAGAAATAAACAGAAAATTAAAATAACTAACCATCGGGGTAATTGAACAGCCACATGCCACCTCTTGTGACAAACCCGTAATAAACCTGGCTGTCATGGGGAGACCGCCAGCTGTCGGTCAACGATGCGAGGAAACATGAACATGCTAGCAAGGCGAGAAGGCCGCGTGTCAGTTGATAGGTGACATGATCACAGGAGCCATTGTGGGTGAAGACAGGTGTGAGCAGCTGAAAGGCGAGGAGCGTTCCAGTTGGGAGGAGGTTGGCCAGGTGGGCCGTGCTCGTCAGAAGTTGTTGCGAGAACGTCTGAGGTAGCGTGCTCTGGTTGGTCGGTTTGGGTTTCGGTGCTGGTGTGGTTTCCTCGGGTTCATCTTTTGGGGATGTAGGGGTTGCTTGAGGCCTTTGGATTAGAGAAGAAGAAGATGATGAAGCCATTGTTGAATTTTTTGTTGAGATTTTAGAGAATATTGCACGTTAGATGTATCAACTAGTACAAGTAGTTGTTATAGGGAGATTATAATATAGAAAAGGGTTGTTATAGGAACATTAACATATTGCTTGCAGAGACACCCAGTCAAATTTTGTATATATCTCAACTATTTAAATTTTGTTATAGGAACTATTTCAAATTTTGGAAACATGTTTAGTAAGTGCATCCATTATTAGTAATATTATATGAGGGTGGCTATACGAAGTAAAGAAGTTCTTTTACTTTCTGTTTATATTTTTATTTATAAAATTTAAATAGTCGTTTTGAATCTTTCAATATGATTTTCATATTAAAAAAATTTTATAGACAAAATTTTACATTTTTTGGAAAAAAAAAATTTACTATTTTAATTTTTGAAAATCACAGATTTTCATAAAAAAAATAATAAAAAATTCAGAAAGATAGTGATTTTCAAAAATTACAAAAAAAATAGTAAAATAATTTCAAAAGATTTCAATACGAAAATCATGTTGAGAAGCTCCATCGACTATTTAAACTTTATAAATAAAGATATGAGTGAGAAGTAAAACAACATATTTACTTTCCAAAGCACCATAGTCCAACTCATATTATATTCTAGATATGTCTCTTTAATTTCATGAAAATGCGTTTCAGGTGTTCAAGTATTGTCTTTTGTTTCTTTCAAAAAAAGTATTGTCTTTTGTTAATTCTAATATAAATTAAATGTGATATTACATTAAAAAATTAAAATATTAAGTTATTCCGTTGTAATTTCAGACAATAAGGTTATTGTACAAATTTGATGTTTTTCATGGGCACACATGCATAAATCCATTAAAGCAAAATTAAACAGACTTTGACTTGCGTGTGGGGCATTGCAAAAAATGCTTGACCGGGTCGGTCTTAGAAATACACAAATCAAATCCATAAAACCACTACAAAAGTATAGGTCAATTAGTAAGCAATAAGCTAATAATTTAATTTTATTTGACCATTTTCTGAAAATCTAGTATCTAAACATTAATGATCAAGAAAGTTCTGTATGCATCAATCTGGATTATCCAAAATATTATGATGTTGGGTTATTGGGTTATCAGGTTATCGGATCTTTTAAGAAGAGTGTGAAAATCTGAATTAATAATTGGGGTATATTAGAAGTAGTGCAAGGCGTGAAGTTATAGAGTTTCTTATTTCATAGATTAGTTAGTTAGAGAAGAAATGCTGATCTGGTCTAATTTGCCATTAATGTAGACCCAATAATTATTCTGTGATTCCATAATTTAAGCAATAAGAAATAAACTAGGCCAGGAGACGCGGAGTCCAGAACATGTTTAAATTGACCAAAAAATTTGAAAACATTTTGTGACTTTTAAAAATTCTGTTTATTTTGTGATGTACCTGCTACACATTTTTTTTTTTTTTGAATAATTCACCTACTACAATATGCTTAATATATACATTTTAATTGCAAACTGCTCAATTAATCTTCTTGTATTCAAAATTTTCAAAATGGAATTGAAGTTTCCTGTGAAAATTGCATAAAATTGCTAGTTCCAAATTTTATGAGTAATAAAGATAATTTATTTTTAAGTTTTGAACGTGCATTTATTTGCAAACTTTGGGAGTGGGAAATATGAAGTGTTTCAATAATTCGATTTTGGAACTGAAATGGATTATCAATATCTTGAATTGTGAGAATAATTTTGAAATTTTGAAATGTGGAAATCATGTCCCGAAGTTCCATTAAACTCATAACCACCATTAGGTCGTACTTTAACATTAAAAATCACAATCACCATTATTACTTTCATAATTTACCATAATCTTTTTATTTAGAAAAAAATGGGATATATACCACACCAGCTTGTATTGAGCTTTCAAATGAAGAACAGGAACAAATAATTATATCTTGATGCAAATTAAACTGCTTTGATCGGGCATGACACTGAATTTGATCTGATGCCCATCAGACCGTCCCCCAGGCCCCACTCCGCATGCACATTAGTTTCTGGTCTCTCTCTCTCTCTCTCTCTCACACACACACAGATATGCCTTTATGTATGAACTAAAAGAATATAGGTCTTCTTACAATTGCAAATGTTAAGTGTAAACAATCGAAATTATGTAATTAACACACAGTGGCGGAATTACCTTTGCCAAATGAGGATCAATTGCTTCCATTTATTTTAACAACACTTTAAACTTGTACTATTGATTATAATATTGAAGATAAAATTACTATATGTCTGCTAAATTTAACCCTCATTTATTTCTACAATTTTTAGGTTGATCCTCATACTTCTTTTCCACAAAAAAAATTAAATTCTATAAAACTTTATGTGCATTTTTTTTATTTAGAAATAAACAAATAGATTTAAACAAAACAAGCACCATTGGTGTACGAATTCTCAAAAACAGCTCCATCGCAGCAGTGCTACAGTGGAGGGGAGGGTGGAATCATACCATGAATCCATGAACATTAAACTTAAACTCTTCATCCTCCACCGTAGCGGTGGAGCTGTTTTTCAGAATTAGCACACCAAAAGGCTTAATTAGTTTAAATTCATTTGTTTATTTCTAAATAAATAAATAAAAATAATTTATGTATATATTAATCTCCAAAGATTAAAATTCTACCTCCGTCCTGTCCACAATAAAAAGGTTCACAATAGAGGGAAGAGGTATGAGATTGAAAAAAGAACAAGACAAGGAGTCGTGGAGATTGGAGATCCAAGGAATCTTGAGATCTAAGAGGAATGCCTTCCCCACCTTCATCTCAATGCTTTGGGCCTAACATAATATCTATCAAATCTCATTGCTAAAGCAGGCTTTACTAAAATCACTGATGAATATATTGGGCCGAACAAGACCAATAGACCATATTATATTTATAGAGGTCAATTTGGGTCCGATGCCCATCGGACTCAAATTGAGTTCGATGGATTCGATGACCATCCGATCTGCTTTAAGATTCGCACCCGCAACTTTCGTGTCTGCTTTAAAATTTGTGCACACGAATCTTAAAGCAGATCGAACTGTCCAGAAACCCATCGGACCCAAGCTGCTCTCATATTTATAGATGGAGGTCAATTTGACTCAAAGTGAGTTCGATGGGTTCGATGACCATCCGATCTGCTTTAAGATTCGTGCCCGCAACTTTCGCGTCAACTTTGAAATTCGTGCGCACGAATCTTAAAGCAGATCGGACGGTCCCGAAACCCATCGGACCCAAGCTGCTCTCTTATAGATGATGTTAGACCATATTCAGGCTTAAACACGCCCTATTGGGCTTATTTACGGACCTTTTAGAGCGCGACGATAAAACGGCACCCTCGCATCTATGATTTGGACCAAATCATACGTTGTACACATAAACAAAAAGAAAATAAAACGATATGAGTTCCAAAGCTCAATAATTAGCTATTTAATGTATTTATGTGTGAGTGATTTAATCATAATAACAACCATACAAACATATCAAATTATACAGCTCAGTAACTAGCTATTCAACGATGTATTTCTCTATGAGTGATTTAATAATAATAATAACAGCCATACAAATATATCAAATTAAACGTACATATTTAACTAACGATAAAAATTTAAGGATATTTTTAGTAAATTCAGTTCTCAATCAATTGGAATTCCAAATTCCCAATTCAATTCCCATATTAAAAATAAATTTAGTTTCAAAAACCTCGTTATTCCGTTAAGTATGCTCTCACAATCCAATTTCTAATTCCAATACTCTTATAAAGAGCAGTTCAAAAATATAATTCAAGTTGCTACAATTGTTGAGAATTTCAATCAGACATATTAATCAGTTTATAAATCGGTATTTGATATTATAGACCAGTACATGTCGTTTTATCATGTTATAATAATTAAATTAAACTAAATTTTGTTTGTTACTTCTATTACAAACAAAAGTACAATTTGACCTTGATTTTCTCATCTCGCTGGAGTTTGTTGGAGTATGAACTACTCATTTGTCTTAATTGGGAACAAAGTCATTACAGGATTCCATGCAAAGTCAAATTCCCAAGAAATTTTAAATCTTGGATTCTCAAAAAATGGACCCCTTGATTTAGTTTTTTCTAGGCCTAACCTAATATCTAAAAATTAGTTGCATCAGTACTCAACCATTAATCAACAAAGCCTAACAACATAAATTAATGTGATGATTAGTGTGTCTTATTTACGGTGCTGGACGGTGTTGCTCGTCGTCGAATTTATAAAAACGAATATTGATGAGAATTGCACGAATCTCACCAAAAATTTGCGCTGCACAAAGTTTCATACAAGTTGTAGTTTCTCCCAATTTGTTATTTAGATATTCCCATGGCGCTGATTTTGAGTACATCTGTGTAGCGGGTAGAAAGATAAGGATTCATGGGAAAGGTAACGATTGCATAGAGGAACACTGCGCATGGAAAAAGGGAAACAGCGACAACCACGCATATTCTGCAATTTCGTCCGTTTTCTGAGATCGGTTGTGGAAACCTCTATGTAGAATTTCGTGTTAGGGCTCTGTAATAGTTGGATTTGAGCTTGACATACGAAATATTGCATAGTCAATTTCATACTAGGCGAAGAAGTTGAGTTTTTTTTTTTCTGTAAGCCCTCAAATTTACTCTAATTACATATACTTATAATCATTAATGTATTGGGATTTTTCAAGCGTAATCCTGAATAATTTCTGAGTCATTTTTTTAATAAATTCAGATTTAGAATTTTTATTATGACCCATTTTATAAAAGAGCAAGTTTTGTGTTTTGTATTTTGTACTTTTTAATTTTATTTTTTAATATGTAAATTTAAATTAAATTAATTTTTCAACCACAAGATTTTTTTTTTTCCATAATGCAATGTCAATCACTTTAAAATTTTATTTATCACGCGACATGACATGAGTCACTTTCAATCCAAATTGTCAAAAAAAATTAGGCCACTATAGATCCATAGTTTATCTAATATAGTTTCAAATTTACATCGGCCAATCACAATCCGGCCGCTAAATCCGGTATCAAATAAGATGTCTCAACTACCATCTGTACCAATCGTTTTGGCTGCTTGAAATACTTGAGATAAAAGGATCCTCTGTGACAACTACCATATTAGCGCTGTACAAACTTTTTGCTTTTTAGCATACATTGGTTTGAGGTTAAGTTAGCTCAGTCATATTTAATTCATTTTTATAACTAACATCAAGCAGAAATCATTCATATATAATATTTTGTTCTTGACAAAACTCATTGATCTTTGACATATATCACTTAATCTCTCTCCCATGTTCAAAACCATATCGATTGTTACATTATGATAATATTGTCTTTTGTTATGATATTTAATTAGATTTGCACCATCAATAATAAATTAGCCACGTTGTTATCGATTATGTCACAGCACGGTACATCACGTCACGTTTGCCGGCTACGTGACGTGATTCGTGCGTTGTGGGACGTGTCCATTTGCTTAATGTGTTTTCCTTCGATAAAAAAATGGCCCATTATGTCATACAAATTGACCTAGTGATGTCAAGTCACGTTACCAAGTTTTTCATTATTAGTTCTTTGTTTGAATTTATTTTGCAAATTTTTATGTGTTGTCCTTCCATTATTTTAGTCATATCGCATCATATTACTTAAAAAAAATTTGTCATGTGATATAACATAACAGGACGTGATCAACGTCACGACGTGTTGCATCATATCACATTTTTCTTTCACTAATCCTACTCAAGCATCAACATGCCATCAAAAGTGGCACCAAACACCTTGCCACATAAATCAAACCTCTCCTTCTCATCATAGCGCCTAACCAATTAGGCAATAGCCATTTTAAAAGCTTAGCACCTTACACTACAGTCAACTCTCCTTCTCATCATTGCATCATTATTAGCACAAGGTAACCAACCTCATAGGGAACAATATGACAAAAAGAATATAATTAGCAATGGAAGAGTTTAGTTTCCCTCCATTGCTCCAAAGAGCCCCCAAATGATCCAATTTTCTTCCCTGCCACCTCTCTATGGTTTCTCTCATCTCCACAAACTGCAACGCATTTTCGGCGAAGCTTCTCTTCGCGCTGACGGAATCAATCTATCCTTCTAACAACTTAACCAAGAAGGAGAATTTTGCGCCGGTTTCGCTCGGCATTGAGTGATTTATGGCATGATTGATCCGAAATTGTGTATCTTAGATGATGGTTTCCGATGAAGAGGAGAGGGATGGACAGTTTGTGGGAACAATTCCACAATTTGGAGGCATTTATCAGTTCAAATTTTGAGGGTGCCAAAAGATGTCAAGTGCGAAGGTCAATCGGGGTTGTACTCGGGTTCGATTCGATGGTGAAAAATGAGAAAAATATCGAGGATTGATACATTGAAAAGAGTGCATGCGGCGCATGGAAGGGAAGCCGAATTTGGTGTCAAATGCTAGGGATGTTAAAGAAATGGTTTTTGACTCATGGAGAAGGCAAATGGTACCAGTTCCAAGAGGAAGCACTAGTACAGAGGTTCTAAATTTTAATCAATACTGCTTGTAGGAGTGAGGCTACGGTGCTATGCATAGCACGGATGGGGTCCGTGCTACGGCTCAAATTTGACTTTTCAAAATCCTAACGGTCGCTCCAACGTTCAATGTGATAACCATATGAATATGTACTTGGCAAACTAAATTTTATATTTTTTTCGAATTTTTTTACTATTTTTTAGATAGGTAGAAAAATCAGTGTTTTCTGAAAATTCTGGACCATCAAAATTCTACCTATCTAAAAAAATAGTAAAAAAAATTCGAAAAAAATAAAATTTAGTTTGCAAGTACATATTCATATGGTTTACACATTGAACGGTTGGATCGACCGTTAGGATTTTGAAAAGTCAAACTTTGAGCCGTAGCACGGACCCCATCCGTGCTATGCATAGCACCATAGCCTCACTCCTGCTTGTAGTGCTAGTAATATACCTAGGATTTGGTGAGATTATGATCCTTTATATTTTTTTTTCTTTTCTGTTTTTTTTTTTTGTGATGAATACATACAGAAGTTTTTTATTCTGTGTGATTATAGAGAATACATAAAATAAGCTGGGAATATATGTAATGGGTGCATGCAAGCACAGTAAATAAAAACTTATATTGTATATGTAAAATGGTTTATCCTTAGCAACGCCTTGAATAATAATGAATTGTTTGTTCTGGTACTTTTTGTAACTATGAAAAAGCATACTTGTAAGTGTAACTTGCATCAATTGCAAAAATGCTCTGATAGAAATGAAAAGTAGGATTTTTGCGTACATTTAAGATAAAAGGAACTTTTTGTGCTCGTTACTTCATTATGCTTTTTATGAAGATATATATGGCTTCATAATATAAAATTAAAATTAAAATTGGACAGGGAACATTTTCCTTTAGAGGAGGATTCAAATGCCTCCATTTTTTGTACCTCCACTATGTCTCTATTTTTAAAACTTTAATAACTCAACAATTTAAAAGTTCAAAGTCAAAATAAAACAATTGGATATGATCTACATCAATTTTATCTATGCACCTATAAAAATTATCACATTTTATTTTGTTTCAGTTGTCATCAAGAGTTTGTAAATAACTGTACTAATGTGGATATTTTTAAACGTTGATTTTTTCAACTTATTGATTCACATAAAAACAAAATTGAAATGTATAATTTTTTGTGAGCACATAGAGAAATAACATAGATCATATCTATTTAAACTTTTAAATTTTAAATTTTAGTGTTGTTAAAAGTTTAAAAATAGAGGACATTGTGGAGACACAAAAATGAAGGCATTTGAACCTCCCTTTTCTTTATTTGTAACTTTGTCAAGCAATGTTTAACAATAGCTATCCATTTTTCTCTACCTTCTGTCAGTCTTTCTTCTCACTAGGATAAACAAACATAATCATTTCTCCTTAGTTTTTCTTATTATATTCCCAAAATAACCTGCCAATTGCAATTCAAGTATTAAAAACCAACAACTAGTGACCTACAGATATATATCCTTACTTAGCCAACTAAATTCAATTTCAATCATATAAAATTCTTGCTGAAATTAATTTGAAAATTAGAGTTATTTCAATTACTATTGCAGACCTAGATGTAGTTAAACATAAAAAAAATCCATTTAACCGCTTAAATTGTTTAATGAATTAGAAGTAAAGTTGAGATTATAGAGTTTAAGATGGACAATAATTAATGGAAATCCATATACTCCATTAAACAATCTAAAATTCTTAGAAAAATGATTGATATGAACATGCCCCTACAACCAACGCTAATAAATTTATTCCTTGTTGGATTACTTTTTGCTCACTTTGTTGGCAGCACATATGGAAAAAATTAAAATAAAAGAAAGAGCAAATTGAAAAATAGAAAGAAAAAAATGTTACATGATAATTATACAATAAGCACTAACAAAGCATAATTAGTTCACAACCACCCTTATTACATAAAGTTTCACATATAAAACTTAAAATACATATACTTGAATTATTAGGCCTGTAATCATGTGCATCCATACTTCTCTCCTTAATAATGAGTCAAATTGAATAATACCATGAAAAAAGGAAAAGTGTACAAAAATCCTATAATTTGCTTGGAGATGCAAGATATTTTGTACCGAGCATGAGCTATTATCTTTCCATTCTTCTTCTCAGCTCGACTGTAGCAACCCCTACTGCTTTGCCGTACGCAAGACCTTTGCTTCAATGTCTATTTCTTCCTAAATACAAAAAAAAAATAGCATACACAAATTAATCAATGATTGTACCAGTGTGCTCTCCTAGGCAGTGCTAGAACTGGTACAGAATGTTATTTGTTTTAGACTATTTATCTTATTAGATAAATTCATAAGAGATATCATGTATGTTACAGTAAGTTCATGAATGTTATCAGAATGGAAAGCATCAGATCAAAGAAGAAGCAAAGCATATTTCAAATAAATGCAAGGGCAGTTCTTATGTGCATATAAATCGCACATAAAATAATTTCAAAGACCACAGGGTCATGTATGTAAAATCAAAGAAAGAAGGTCGAAAATACATCAGCAAAGGCAGCATCCAAATAGGCAATGCTCATCTCAAGTGGGTCCCCTCTAGTCTTTGCCCAGCTGTGTAAAACACAGCCGATCCCACCAAGTCGATCAGAGATGCTGTTGCACCTCCATGCATGAATTTACCAGTGTTCTGAACAAAAATAAACACAACTCAAGAGTGAAAACGAAGTTTTTTTTTTTTACAGTTTGCCAAAAGAATTGAATAGGCGATATCTAAATGTCGGTACAAAGTGATTAAAGCTGGTACCACTGTGCTGGTACAGTAACTCCCTACTGCCCTTATCACCGAAATAAGTAGATTTGATAATAATCTCCAAGCAAAGCACCCTCAGATGCCCATATTCACCGAATTCGCATCCCCTGAGAATCTCAAATTTTGAGTTGATCTGTGTGAAATTGGCACAACAATACTGGTCCCATCTCCCATGCATTCCGAATAGGCACCAGAAAAAAATGGCCCGGTTTAGATAAACTGTAAATTTGAGATATCTCAGAGGATACAGACTCTATTCACCTCGATTTTTGTGTCAATTGTGTTTAGATAGAATTTTGTACCAATTAGGGGCTTATTAGGTTTGAATCAAACTAGCAATTTTTATAAAAATGCATGAATCAAACTAGCACGCGGAAATCTTCAAATTAGACACGTGTGAGCAATTTATAGGCTGATTGAAATTTGGAGATCAAAGAGGGAAATAATCGTACGAGGAGGCGAGGAGGCACGGAGAGGGAGCAGAGGAGGCGGCGCGGCTCCGCGACCACCACCTTGAGGCCTCGCAATACGAAGGCGTCGTAGAATCTCGACGGGATCTCGTCCAGTGCCGGCGTCGGTAGCGTCTCCGCCGCCGCGTCCTCCAGCATCCTCCGTGCCGTCGCTGTCGCCGTCATTTCGGTCTCTCTGATCGTACACCAACTGGAGAGTGTGACCAAGTGATGGTTTTTGTCTGGGCTCCTCTCCAGTTGTGTCGGAATAAACATTAATGGTCGTCACATCCCCTCAGGTTGTTTACAGACTGAGTGTAATTGAAACGGACGGTCCAGGATTCGTCTTTCAACTTGGCACGAATCTCAAAGCGAAAATAATACTGGCTCCCTGCGCCATTCGAATAGGCACCGGCTGAGAGTAATCTGGGCCGTTCGTTTCAATGGTGTTGAGTAAGGTACCTGGGTCCCAGATACGGATCCCATAATACTATGGTTCTATTGGATTTTGTTATGCTGACTCAGATAATTTCCTTGATTATGAAAAATGAGCATATATTTTAATTAAAATTTTGTATCAAATTATCGAGTGAGGCTGTAGTTAGTCTATTACACAGCAGTTCGCATCATCGACTGTTTAAATTTTAAAAATAAAATTGGATCCATATCATATTCAATCCATAATGTC
>JAJGRW010001130.1:0-37892 GCA_025461045.1 Carex parvula | reverse complement strand
ATAATTTTAATTTGTACCTCCATTCAATCACGGATTGACTGTTGTCTTTTTTGTTTGTTTGACTGGACTAAAGAGTGTTTTTAGTTGTAATGCTTGTATTATATTGTATTAGTGGATTATTTGATTGTAATAATTTTTCTAAATTTTTTTATTAATTGTTTTCTATTTTTTTAGTGTAAAATAAGCTTCTGACAAAAAAGTCCGATTTTCCGATCTGATTCGGCTGATTCCGACAGATTTTTTCGATCCGGTTCGGGATCGGTAGGTGCCGATACTGATTTTTCCTTCTATGAGGCTAACCTCACCCCCAGAGCAACCAGGACAAACAAGAACCATTTGTGGTTTCAAGAACGACATTACTTCAGATGTGCAAAGGAAGAGACCCAGCCTCCCTCCCAGAAGAGGTCCGAGAATTTCTCGCTAGCATTCCGGAGGCGGCCTAAGTGGTAAACAATAGTGTGATGGCCACACCGATCCCACAGCTAAGCCCTGAGGTACTGGATCATGCCATGTCCAATTTGGATATCCAGACCACTGTCGCAGAGAACCTACCACTGAGGATACAGAAGCCCACCGGAGAGAAACTTTGCTCCGCTACAAAATTGAAGTCCCCGATTCAGGCGAGCCGGTTGGACTCATTGGACGCTGTCGTCTCACCATAGATAATCTGCATCCTCTAACGGTCAGTGGGACATAATGACAGTTCTGCCGCAGTCAGGATCCCAAGGCAGGACAATTTGTCCATGGAAGGTTCCCCGAGGAAAAATTATGCCACGCCTACAAGACGCCAAATCTCTGTAAAGGATACTAGAGATCCGTCCAAAAAAAGAACACTTACTCTGTCAGGCACATCAGGAGAATGTTCGGCACGCTCTAAAGAGATGGAAGCCAGCTCACGTGTCATTTTGGGAGATGGCTCCTCTGGGTCCAAGCCCACTTTAAGGCCCATAAGAAAGTAGGTCGCTAAGATCTCTCCAAAACCTATGAAGTTCAAAAAGCCATCCCCTTCCATAATGCAAACCAGGCAGGCCAAGGCGTGCGAATCAACCCACAAAGCCACAGTCAACTTGTGCCCTGATGGATTTTATGAGGTTAGCATTGATTACGCACACAGCTCGGCCCTTAGAGAAAGGCTTGGGCTTCACGCAGATCATGTGACACGGGCTTTAGTTGAGGACAACCAGCAAAGGAGATCGAACCCTGATCCAAAACACACTGATGTTGACATGGTCTTTCAGTAGGAAGGCCCCGATGTGTCCTACAATCCAGAGTCAGATGAAGATTTGCTAGACTCGGAGGCAGCGGAGGCGCTGTAGGGGTTTTCTAGTACTTGAGATGTGTTGATGTCTTTAGTTTCCAATGTTTTTAAACCAATTTAAATTAATGTCGTGGAATGTAAGAGGTCTTGGATGTAATGAGAAAAACGTTGTGGTGAGGAATATAATCAAATCCTTAAGGTGTGATGTTTGTCTCCTCCAGAAGATGAAGTGTAATACTATGGATGTTGGATATGCCATGAGATTTTTGCCGTCCTTTTTTAATTATGAAACAGTGTATAACCTGACTGATGGTTCGTCTGGTGGTCTAAGCATGGATCTTTCTTTTGGGTTCAACTAATTGGCATCAAGGACATCTTTGACTGGTCTACCAATTAGACAATTGGAGATGGCAGATCTGTGTCATATTGGTTTGATAATTGGGGGATAGGCATATTGGTAACCCTGGGCTCAAGGCAAGTTTATACTGTCACACACGCCAATCACTTAGAACTGATGCTGATAGGTAGGATCTAGCACATGCAATCACTGTTAGGTTCACATCTGAACAAGATTTGCTTACTTGGAGATGGACGCAGAATGGGTTGTACATTGCAAACTCGGTTTACAAAACGATCAGCGGCAGTGGAAAGACCAGGTGGCCTTTTGAAAAGACTTGGAAATACCGCGTTCCTCCTACGGTCAAGGTTTTTGTACACTTATTCCTGCAGGACAAGATCCTTACAATGGAAGTCATGCAGCGAAGGAACTTTTCCTGTCAGCCTAATTGTGTGATGTGCTCAGTTGGTCAATAGAAAACGACATTGCATCTCATGTTTCAGTGCAGCTTTGCAGCTCAAGTTTGGTAGATGGTTTCAAGTGCAACAGAAATGCACCTACTGACCGTAAGTGACACGGTACATAACACCTGGTCCGATTTGTCTAGCAGGTTTTATGGTAGTAGACATCGCAAATGGGCTACGGTTTTCTCAGCAACCTGTTGGGCCTTGTGGAAGCAACGTAACCTCAAGATTTTTGAAATGAAGTCGGTACCGGTAGAGGTAGTGGCTGCATGGATAGTGCAGGAATCTACACTTTGGGAGAAACTTTGTAAGTAAGGTTTTTAAGGTTTTTAAGATTTTAGGAGTACTTGTGAAAGATGTTTCTCCGTTTATCCACTAATCTAGGCGCAAATTCAGGGTACATGGTAATGGGGTCTGTTTAATTGGACATGGATGTTTGGGTACTGTAGCCCTTAGATGTTTGGTGGTTGTATCCTTGTAACCCTGTTTTTTCTTAATAAAACTCATCTGGCAGCCTCTGTCCGATTTCTTCAAAAAATAAAAAAAATAACAAAACAAGAAAAAGATTAGGCTCAATGGACTGGGCCAGAGAGTAATACATATATGGGCCTTTGGACAGTCCAACTGAAAAGCGTATGAATGATACACTGAAAATAGGGTCCCCCAAGCAGAATCGTTATCCAAATGGACCCACTAGCGATTGAAATACGTACTGTCCATTGATAACGAAATGGAGCCGAGGATAAAGCAAACAAAGGATAGATGCAGTTGGAGCTACTGGAGAGGAAAGTATGATTTCCTTTGTTAGTTTGTGGCGGTGAATATTCCTCGTTGTAATTTCGTGCGCTTCCTTTGTTAGTTTGTTACAGGGATTGAAAGTATAGTATCCTTTCATTTCTCTAATTTAGTATTGTTTGGCCCTATATCTTGCTACATTTTTGTTTTTTACTTGAGATTTATTAGGCTTTCTGCTGTGTAGATTGCCTTCTTCTGTGCGTCGAGGGTCAATTTGATGGCACTTGGTACTCATCAGGATAGGAATATGCACATGAGGTGTATGTAAAAATGTCTCATAGAATAAAAAAATGGAATATATTTTGTAGGATTTATCTAAGAACTTGAGAGTCTGAAACTTTTATCAGTTTGCGTGTGGTCCACTATTTGCATGTCTAATCTTTCTTTCTTTTTTTTAAATTTGACAGTTGCATGTCTAATTGTTACTTTTAAGTAACTACAATCTTTTGAATAAAATTAACGAAATGATTAGATTGAGATACAATTTTTAGCACAACACATTTCAAATCACACTAGACTTCTATATCAATTGTTAAACACGAAACGAAGCAGAATGACAAACACATCAATTAAAGAAAAGATGAGAAATGTCTTTTTGAGTCCTTTTATCTTGATATACCAATGGGAAACCAATCTACCTGCCTAAACATAGTTGGTATCATAACAAGCACTTTGAGACTCTAGAAGTCAATGTACCCACTGGGACTATGATTGGCACTAGTTTTGACCATCATCTACCATGAGGCGTTTGCTTTGAGTATATATATTATAAATGCTTCTTTGTCGATATTTATAGATGGCTTGGTTTAGTGCTTGCAACTAATGGCGATTTTTGCCCAGAGAAGGTGTCGGCAGGAGAGAAGAAAAGGAGAAGAAACAATTGATTTTTGTTTCAGTAGCAAGCTTCTTGATGTGTATATAGATGTCTATCCCAATTTCTGGTTAATTAGTTTCGTGTGTAGGAAGGTGCGTTACAAGGAAAGTTTATTTTTCATTACAATATTTATATTATAATTCCATCAAAGTTGAACAAGGTTCTTTAGAATGGAAGTTACATTGGAAATGTTTTGAGAGGAAGCATTCAACACGGGAGGGTTGATGCATGCTTGGGTAATTATACTGGTCTGAGACATGCGATTGTGCAGTTGTGGCGGTTGGATTGTTACATAACACTGTAAAAATGGATGAAATTATTGGTGTCTTCTGTAATTGCATGACTTTTATTAAGTGCAATACTGACTTTCAAAAGCATCAGTATATTTGAGTTTCATTTATGCATGGTATGGAACAGGTATTATAAGTTTATAACTAAAACCTCATCTTGAGTTTCAGCTTGTCTGACTTCGCCATATAAATACCCATAATGGTATAACACATTCTACAAACTTGCTCAGTTAATTAATCAAGGTATATATATACTTAGAGTTTCAGGTGGTCTAACATGGTCAGATTTTACTGACAGCATACAAATAGGAGAATTAATTATGTTTTCTGATACAGCTATGTGTACTTGTGTAGTATGTATGAGTCCTAAAAATGTATGTCAACACTATGCATACAAGCAGAGACCAGAGCTCTTTTATTGTACATGCCTTATTCACCGAGCAAGTTTATGTAGATCTCTGATAGAAAGGTTTAAAAGAAAATTTTAAAAGAAAATTATTACTGAAAATCTGTACACAACCAGGGATAGGAACATCTCCCTCTCCTCTGTATCATCCAATTCCATCAAATAATAAGAATTTGGAATTTTGGTGCCCTTTTTGGTAAATGCCAAATGTAACTAGATTATCAAACTTAAATTCTTGCTTTAAAGAATGGACTATATTCACAAACATGCTTTCAGAACTGAATTGGTGAGAGAAGATATATATAATTGTTGAAGAGTGACACTAAGCATTATTGAATCAGTAATTCATGGTTTACTGGTACCAGTACACCCAGAAGTGCTCCCTAATTAATGAGTACAATGTGTAATTATGAGGTTTTTGTTTAGGCCAGTATTGTACAAGTTACTAATTCAACCATGATCCATGCATGGAGAAGTCGTTAAAAGCAAATAAAAGTAAAATTCTAGAAAAATTAGAAAAAGCACATATTTGGTTACACTTGTCAATAGTACACGCACAATACACACACAAGCATAAATAGTACAACAATGTAATTAATATAAATTACTTATGTACAAATAAATCTACTTTTGAGTTCCTTTTGGAACAAGAATAATATATCTCAATCAAAAGCGATCTATATATATAATCTGCATTGATAAATTAACTAGCATATAGTACTTGGGGCAATAAATATCTAAAAGATCACATAGTCATGATCATTATCATTTGCATTTGCTCCATCATCTCCACCCGCTCCTTCGTCATCCTCATCATCACCATTGTCGTCACCACACTCATCACCATCATCTGATCTCATCACATTATCGCCTACAACCATTGACTCAATCATATGCGGTGCATGGCCATTCCCGAATGAACTGACATGATCCTTCAACGACCTCTTGTGCTTGAAGTTAGATCCACAGACGCAAAACCATACACGACCACAATTTTTCTGATGTGTTTGCCAATCTCCACGCACTGCAAATGTCTTTCTACACCGGCGACAAATGAATTGGCGTGGGCAATGCTTTCGCCTATAGTGTGTTTGAAGTGTCCGGAAATCCTTGAGTGGCCGTGCACGCGGGTGACTGATGTTACTTTTGCAACCTTCTACCCAACAGTAACATGGCAACTGCATAGGGGGGCATGAATATGTTGTACTAGACGGACTTGGTCGAGTGAGGCCTCGTAGTGAATCATAGCCTTCTCGATATTGTGATCCATGCCCCCACATATGCATCTGCATGCATGAACAGAAAGGTATATAAATGCATATATATCGTTCAAAAGTTTTATGTTGTCACTGTTCTTAATTAATTTAATAGTTAAACATGTTGAATGTATATGGTCATTTTTTTAATTTTCTATTGTTACGATCATAGAACGTGCCATAATGTGCAATTATTTATTATTTTTATTTGTGCGTGCCTCTGTGTGTGTGTGTGTGTGTGTGAAATGAAAAACACCAATAAAATATTTCAAGGAGCATTCTACACCAAATTAAACAACAAATACAACAACAGTGGAGTAATTTGTGGATTAAAATACATAAGCCCAATATCACCTTTTTTCAATTAATTATAATCTGAGAAGGGAAATTTTTTTTTGTGGAAGTGCATAATTAGATTTAATTTGGACTTCGAAGGACATTTAGGGTTATTGAAATGGCTCAGTAAGCATGCACTACCAAAAAATATGCACACGTCTATTTGCCTAATTTTCATTTTCAATAGCAAGGTTTATATATTAACATGTTCTAATGAATACCTGCATATTGTTGAAGCGCTTAAATGTCCTATGGCAGACGGTGCATGAAAATTGTGCTGTGCTGACAAGGATCTCAGCAGGAGATGGTATCCAGTACTTACTTCGGTCGTGGCTGCTGCTGCCCGGTGTAACCACCGGTTGGTTCTCGACACCTTTTGAACCTATACCTGGTGGTGCTATGGATAGTGCAATATTTAGATCCGAGGGCTCGGAGGGAGAGGAAAAGGCTGAAGCTGAGGCTGAAGTAGAGGAAGAATTGCAAAGAGAGGTGTAAGAAAAATTAGGGTTTTGGTAGCCAGGAGGCCAAAGAGTGAGAAGCAGCATGGATTCATCATATTTTTCTTCATGGTTTTTGCTGAAGTGCATGATTAGTTTTAATGTTGGCTTGCAATGATATTTAGGCTGTTTGTAAAGAAGCAAAGAGGGATCCAGATATAGTTGTGTAATTAAAGGTTCTTTATATAGAAGTAGAAAGATAAAGACTAAAGAGTGAGGCAGTGCAATGATTTCAATGATCAATTTATAAATGAATAGTAGGAGAGGCAAAAGGGCTAAAAAAAAAAAGTACCAAAATGCATGGGTAGGAGTATGGATTATTGATCATGCGCACGAGACAGTGAGAGATATGTGCTACATATTTTTAAGGTTCTTGGCTAGTCCAAAACTTCCACAATCAGGTGGAGCCAGAAATAACTTTAATCAAGGCACTAATATATATATATATATATATATATATATATAGGAAGTGTCTATGGTGCTATGCATAGCATAGAGGCCTTCGTGCTACGGCTTAATTTTTGAGTTTCCAAAATCCTAACGGTCGATCCGAACCGTTCAACATGATCTCCATATGAATATGTACTTGCAAACCAAATTTTACATTTTTTAGAATTTTTTTACTATTAATAGCCACTTTGAAAAAACAGTAATTTGTACACAACAGTAAAATCTTCTGGACTATTGGATCAGCAATTTTCAAAGTGGCTTAATAAATAGTAAAAAAATTCTAAATAATGTAAAATTTGGTTTGCAAGTACATGTTCATATGGAGATCATGTTGAATGGTTCGAATCGACCGTTAGGATTTTGAAAACTCAAAAATTGAGCCGTAGCACGGAGGCCCTCTATGCTACGCGTAGCATATTATCCAGATTCTATATATATATATACATAAATTTATTTTTATGGCATTAACTTTAAAACATATCAAATTAACTTCAAATTACAAATTCAAACTGTTTAAACCGATCAACTTCACGAGTTATACAATATTTATAAATTTATAAATTAATTAGTATAAAGTCAAGTCGTAAAAAAATGTTGCAAAATGAACGCATTATTCATAAAGTAGATATGTTTCAAGAAATTTTAAATTTTGTATGCACTCATGAAGTAGATCTGTTAAATCAGTTTGAATTGGTCATGTGAAACGAATCTCATTAATCTTATAATGAGCTTGAGAACACCTATGTGAAGAATTTGATGACAAAATGAAGAAGTCAAACTAAATAGGCAAATTCTTCTATGGACATAAGGACCTATTTGTAAAATGAGCATATTTTCAGTTTCAAAGTTTAAACAGTCGGTCCGACCGTTCAACATTATCTACATATTAAAATGTACTTGGAGGTCAAATTTTACATTTTTTTGAATTTTTTTACTATTTATTAAGTATTTTACAAAACTAGTCAAATTCAGACCATTGAATTTTGTACCCATATTAATAAATAGTAAAAAAATTCAAAAAAATGTAAAATTTGACCTCCAAGTACATTTTAATATGGATATAATGTTGAACGGTCGGATTGACTGTTTGAACTTTGAAAATTAAAATATATTCATTTTACAAATAGATCCTTATGTCCATAGAAGCATCCCTCAACTAAATATATAACAAAGTCTTTTGCGGTACAGTGCCTCTAGCATCTTTCCACAATATCACGAGTCTGTATCATCAGATCTATTATATCCGAGCCAAGTCGATACGAAATGGTTTGAATTTGTTTAAACTCAAAAATTTGAGTTACCACATACAATTAGAGCGGAAAAAATGGCACGACAGAGCCGGTTTCGTCACAGAACGGCATGGTTACGGCACGCGTGTCAATTATATATCATGCTTATCTTTTGAAAATTTGACACGATACGTCACGCGAAAGATCTGATCACGACACGGCACGTGGTCACGCAAGTCACAAGTAATTAGAACTGTTAGATCTTGATTAAATGATGAATCTTGAATAAAGTAACTTAAATTATAAAATAAAAAAGTAGTTAAACGTGACCAAACACGACAAATGTAACCAGTCACGTTTGGACACGGCATGCATGATTATTTACATACCATGACCACCCTCGACATTTTGATCATGCTATGTGAAAAATTAACTTAATCACGACATGAGACTAAAGTCACAGCACGGCACGTACGGTTTTCACTCTACATACAATGTTGAATTCTATTTCACTCATGTCGATCCCTGAACAAGAAATCCACACCGTCGAACTTTTTAGGAAGGTCCTTTTGTCAGTGAGTGTTGGAGCATGGGGGACACTGACTTTGAGGGCATTTTATATTTTAAATAAATAGAGATTAATTAATTCCATCTTTCCAATATATATAGATGTGCCACTCATCATCATGATTCAACTAGCTTGTGTAGAATTTGATTGATTTATCTTTTATTAATATAAGTAAAGGCGTTAATTCAACATCCAAAGTACAACTTTGTAATCCGCTTAATTGATTCATATCGGCGAGTATATTTTTGTAATTACATTCAAATTAGAAGGGATTAATTTTGAAGAGTAATTATCTCCATTAATTTTCATTAACTTTTTTTTCTAAGATTAAACTTTGAGAAAAAATTAAATGTACCCTCCTTTTCTCATTGGACAATTGTATCATTTCCAATACCGTAAGAGATTCCCTTCACTTTACAGTTTGAGATTAACTCTCAGCTGCTTTGAGATTCGGGCTAGCACAGGGACAGTATTATTGGGCTTTAAGATTCGTGTCAAGTTAAAAAGAACGGTCCAAATTCTGTAATTATAAAAGATTCTCTGCTACGGTACCGGAGAGGATCTGAATTCTTTGCCATTTCCCTCCTTATCCTCTTCATTCACCATGTTTTATTTTAAAAAGAGAGAGAGAACTCAATCACCGCTAGAGACAAAAGTATCTGTCGGGAAAGAAGTTGATGTGTACTGTTCGGAAATCCATCCGTCCATTTGCGGTACGAGATCATATTCATGTGGTATATATATACACGTATACCTCTTGCACGTGAGCTTAAATCTAAACCGTCCGTTATAAATTAACACTAATTTTAAAGAGATTCTGTAAATTTCTATCAGGTCTGAATTATTTATCTGATACAGTTTTAAGTAACCTCACATGGTAAGGTATCTGAGAGAATATTCACTCTTTACGATTCTTCTCTTCAGCTTCTTGCACAAATGAGATGGCGCCCGGGGGTGGCAGTAGATAAAGGAAAAAGTTTATAAATTGTCCTTTAAATATTTTATTTTTTACAAAAAAATTATATTTTTAATCCTCCACATAAAATGAAATTACCAAATACTTATTTCTCAAGATTTAATTTTTAGTCTAGTGACAAAAGACAACACTTATTTATCTAAAAAAAATTCAAATGAAAAGTTCTTTATAGACATTTAATAAGAATTGAAAGGTTAGACATCTATCTTTCTAACTCAAAAATATATTTATTTATCCAGCCCATATATCTCAATTTTCTAGTTCCGCCACTAATGGCAGTACGTGTCACGAGTCCGATGCCATGTAACATAGCAGCCTAACACACTACAACGAAATGATAGACCAGACCACATAAGGGGAAAAAGAGAGAGAGAGAGAGAGATATCATCGATTCTTAAATCATGTAATTCCCATGTGTTAAGCATTACAATGCTAGGTTAGAGCCCTGTCCAAATTTAAAGAATTTATATTTTATCTACATTTTATGAGATGATATTTGCATATATCAATTAGTAATAATTAAATTACATTATTACTAAACAAGCAATCAAATATTTTTTTAGAGATTTTATCAAACTTTTCTTATTAGTAATTCATCAAATATCTCTAATTTGTGTTGCGTGAAAAAAGAGCTTTATGGGATTCACTCGGCCGCACTTCTTGAAAATAGCCATGTTCATTATGAGCCGAATTTTTTACTATTATACACAATTAAATAGAAAAAAATACAAAAATGTCCAGGATTTTTGGAAAATTTCAAAAATACTCAAACTAAATTTTTGATAAAACATTAAACTAAATTCTCAAAATGATATGTTTTTTTATTATAGCATACCCTAAATGGGAATATTAAAAATGCTAAACTAAATTTCAAAATGAAAATACTAAACGAAATTATCAAAATTATATATTTTTATTATAGCATAACCTAGATCTGAATATAAACAAAATACTAAACTAAATTTCAAAATGAAAACATTTGAACTAAAAAATGAAAATATAACAAAAAAAACTCTAGATCTTAGACTTTATATGTTTACATGAACAATATGTAGGAAAGAGTATGGTATATGACAAGAAAATTGAAAATTAGACCGAAAAACTTAATTAGAAACTTCAACTCAAGTTTTGAGGGTCTTCCCTTTATTTTTATTTTAATTCTGAAATTTCGGGGTCAAAATCCATATCTTCTTCCTACAAGCTTTTTGAAAAGTGGTCATATGCTGAAATCAGACACTCGAGCTCCGAGATACGCCTGTTTGAAGTTTCTTCGTCATTATTCGTCTTCTCGGTGAAGATACGTCTCTCTTGCCTTATCCCTTACCCTAGTCTCGTATGTTTACAAGACATGTCTTAGATAAATACATGTGCAACCTAAAGGTGTTTTGTAAATGAGAGAAATGACTTACAAAAAATAGATAGAGATGCATTATAACAGGAAGGCACAGATCAATGACGTGGAGAAGTTTGTATTTCTTTTATCACATACGGATCATACAGTAAAACATTATACAATTGTTGGAGCATTCATATACACTCGTCCGAAAGAAGGATGCTCCTTATTTTTTTAATTGAACTAATACAGTGTTTTTGTTTTGTTCAGTCATTTAGTCAGGGTTTTATATTATCCATTTGATAATAATCATTAAAAAAATTAATTGATGAAAATTTTTACTTCTCAATTACTCCTTAATTTTTCAAATAAAAAAAAAGCTGAACCGCCAGAATTTTTGACGGTCCATTTCTTTTCAGACTGCCAGAAATCCTGACGGTCTGGGTATTTTTAAAATTTTCATAAAACCCTGGACATTTTTGTAATTTTCTATTTAATTGTGGATATTAATAAAAAAATTCGGGCATATGAGCATCAGACTTCATTTTTTTTTGTAGTAGGAAAATTTCTTACTAATAATTCATTAAAAAATTAAATAGTACATATTTACAAACTCACGTAAGTTGCATGCAATATATTGCATCCATTATCTGTTAAAATCTTGGGGTAAAGATTTTAACAGAGCAATGTTGGCTTCAAACAGCACACAAGACCTTATACAACGTTGCTTTTGATTATATAGCCCATGCACTGCATGAAGCCAAAACTGGTCTGTTAAAATCTCTACCCAAAGTTTCCCTTGTCAGAATCTTCATGTGAGTTTTTTCTATCCTAAATAAGAGATGGTTTCTTTCCTTCGTATAATCCACTTGTTTTAGAAAATTGTGATTCCCAGTGAAGCATATATCCCAGTTCTTACTTAGTAAAACTAGTGCAATTGCTTGCATGCATGATGTGACATTCCAGTCATGTAGTAAAGTCCAATCAATCATTGAAATTTGATTAATCATTAAACTTAAATTTTTATAGAAAGCAAATCACTATTGCAGTAGAAATTGAAACAACAGACTACTATTTTTAAAGTGTCAGAGAACTGTACTACTACTGTAACAATGATCTGATCTGATCAAACGTTTCATTACCAGTCACCAGACTTACAGTGCTGCAACAGTTAAAAGGACGACGAATTGACAATACCATCATCAATTAAACAAGTAATCAACATTAGTAACAGAAACTTGTACAGAGAAATTTAAGAAAAAACTAAAATACTAATGAGACAACTCAATAAAAGGTTGATATGAAAAGCATTTCTTTTTTAATGAAGACAACAATCTTTAGGACATAAGACATGTGTATTGCGCAGGGGTGGCAAAAAAAGCTCGTATGGTTCGATCGTGGCTCGCATCTGACTCACTTGCTAATAGGTCGCTCGTTATCGTTGTTAATGAGCCAGCTCGTTAGTGACTTGGTCCAAACTAAACAAGTTCAATAAGCTGGGACCTAGCTTGGCTATATATGAATTTGTGTGCATTTTATGATGTATATAGCTCGATCCAAAAAGTTTGTAGAATTTTTTTTTTTTTTAAAACAAGTTCCAGCCTGATCTAATGAGACCAAAAACTGGCTCGTGATGATTACACATTACCTTTCACATACAATACTATTGTGTGTGAAAGGCAATGTGTAATTTTAAAATATTTTTTGCTAAATGGAAAAAAAATGGTGAAGCAATATAATTTTGTAGATACCAAAAATTGAATATGTGGAACTCTAGCAACTATGGTACTCTTTTCTTTTTGGTGAGTAGGATTAAAATGCACCATTTGGTTTTGTGCTCAAATCATGCTTCACATCTTTATTTTCGTTTTCAAAGTCCGAACAGTCGATTCGAACCTCTTACCATCATCTTCGTATTAAAGTGTACTTGGAGACCAAATTTTATATATTTTGAAATTTTTTTACTATTTTTTTAGATTTTGGACCATCCAAAACAGTGATTTTGTACCTATCTAAAAAAATAGTAAAAAAATTTCAAAAAATATAAAATTTGGTCTCCAAGTACTTTTTAATATGAAGATCATGTTGAGCCGTTCGGATCGATTGTTCGAACTTTTAAAGCAGAGAAAAAAAAACGTAAAGCATTATTGGAGCACAAAACTAATGGTGCATTTTAACCCTACTCCTTTTTGGTTTGATTATATTATTAAGTAGACCTTTGGCCTTTCTAATATCAAAATTTAATGGAAAAAATAGAAGTAATTCTAATTTTGTAGGAACGACAAGTTGAAGATGTAAAACTCTAGCAACAATGTGGAACTCTTTTGTTTTTGGTTTAATTATATGTAAAGAAGGCCATTGGCCTTCTTATTTCAAATTTAAATTTGTAAATAGGATATATTATTTTTAGTTTTTTTTTTTGCTAGTAATGAAAGGATATGTTGATGCTTTTCTTTTTCATAATTTTAGTCCATGCTGAATTTTGAACTCGCAATCTTTCATACGAAAAAAAATATTACCTTAATCACCTATACTGCTTAACATACTTCAATTAAAAATTTATTCCCCCAATTTAACAAGCAGGGCGGAGGTGTACAAAATTTTGTCAAAATAATTTTGATCTCCTCTGGAAAGTTCAAAATTCTAATTTAGTTGAATTCTTTATTATTGTATGTACAAATTAGGTAAGTTCATCCCTTCTTCTTTTTTCAAATTTGTCAATAAGAGAGTATTAATTAGAATTAGCTAACGAATTTGGACCCAATTTGCTATTTAAACCTAATTCGCTATTTTTTTTATCCTCTCCCGAGTAACAAGCAACTTTATTCGAGGTACTGATAATAATGTTCCATTCAAGAAATTTTTTATCTATTGATTGCCGACTAAAAAGAAAAGGATACTGTGGCATGAATACCATCCAATCACATCTTAGTTGCTACATCACATTGTCTTGTCAGCTATCAGCATCAAAAGACAAAGAGCATCTATTTTATATCTTTTAGTATCAACTAGTACCTTATTTGTCTTTTTCCTTACGTAAGAGTATTACATATTTACAGCCTTGCAAGATGCAGCTGCAATTGTGCCTAAGGGCTTCGACTCAAAAAAAAAAATTGTGCTTGAATGCTCCATCCAACTAGGGCTGGGCAAAATTGCTCAAACTCGTAACTCGTTCATAACTCGCTCATTTACAGCTCGTTTTAACTCGCTCATTTACAACTCGAGTCAGTTCCAACTCGAGTTGGCTAACTCGTTAAATAAATGAGCTGAGTTTGAGCTTACCCCAACTCGCTCATTTATAACTCGAGTTACATAGCATTGGTCACAATAAATTCCAGAAATTGTTTTTGTTAAGCTGTTGTATGAAAAATTACTGGTGCTTATGTACTAAGTTGTTGTATGAAAAATTGCTGGTGTTTATGTACTATTGCTGTATGAAAAATTACTGGATACTGATAAAATTTTTTACTAATAGTATATAATTAGCTGGTTAAAAGAGTTATAAACGAGTTGTGAGCCAACTCGAGTTGATAACGAGCTGAGTTCGAGTTGGCTCTACAACTCGTTATTACCATCCCAACTCGAGTTGACTCGCTCATTTATTTAATGAGCTGAGTTCGAGTTGGAGGTAACTCGCTCAAACTCGGCTCATTTACAGCCCTACATCCAACTAAAACCGTACCAGTACGGTACCAATAACTGCTGTCAAAGCGGCATCTCTAAGTGCAAGGTACGGGACCAATTTGCGTCAAAATTAAATTGGGCCTGAAAGGATATCTGGATCATATATCTGTAACGCAAATTAAGTTTCATTAATGGGCCTTTGAGAAGGCCCATTCAAAGCTCAAACCCCATGATCCATATCCTCTGTATTAAGGTACCGTTTGAGTTAATTTTTTGATCGTACGATCAGAATTCGGACCAATCTAGTTCATCCCTATAACGCACTGGGCCCTTTAATATTAGTGCAGATCTCAATCGGACAGACCAGATCTTAACTCAAAATTGAGTTAATGCAGATGATACGAATTCATGTTTAACAAATAAAACATTGCTCCAAAAAATTAAGAGCTTTTATTGCAACCTTAATAAATGATGAACTAGATACTACAAACACAATATAACATATACTTGAAAGAAGTGAAATGAACATAAGGGGGAAAATCAAAGAAATAATATTCAATACTAGAAAATATTCTGTTACAATATTGCAAATTGACAAATTATACACACTGCTAAAAAATTTAGTATGAATTGGTGACAGGATATCCAATTCCATGCCTTCTTGTAGGAAACACAACAAATAGCAAACTACATAACACCCCAATGCTCAATGGTACAATGTCTAATACCTCTTGAGTTTCTTTCCCTGGGTTTGGGTAGAAACATGAAATTACATTCTTGTCCCTGAGAGCAACTGCACCGAACACCAGCACAGAGAGTACGGCATGGATCAGGTCTATGAACTTCAGTCGGTACTTCGATAGATCGGTAGGAGGATAATCTGCCAAAAGAAACTGGAATTATGTATTTGATTGATATGTTCATAGATGATACATCTAAAAGTGTTATAATTTTGTGGAATCTGGAGAATGCATCTGCTCCTAAAGTAATGAATTATTCATAAACCATACACTAGTTGGAAACAAAAAATATATATAATTGAACTAAAATTACATATCTTAGAAATTAAGTTCCTCTAAAATTTCCAAGGTTGTAGAAATAAACAGAAAATTAAAATAACAAATTAAGTAATTTTCAGAAGGCGAATGGAGCGAATAACTAACCATCGGGGTAATTGAACAGCCACATGCCACCTCTTGTGACAAACCCGTAATAAACCTGGCTGTCATGGGGAGATCGCCAGCTGTCGGTCAACGATGCGAGGAAACATGAACTTGCTAGCAAGGCGAGAAGGCCGCGTGTCAGTTGATAGGTGACATGATCACAGGAGCCGTTGTGGGTGAAGACAGGTGTGAGCAGCTGAAAGGCGAGGAGCGTTCCAGTTGGGAGGAGGTTGGCCAGGTGGGCTGTGCTCGTCAGAAGTTGTTGCGAGAACGTCTGAGGTAGCGTGCTCTGGTTGGTCGGTTTGGGTTTCGGTGCTGGTGTGGTTTCCTCGGGTTCATCTTTTGGGGATGTAGGGGTTGCTTGAGGCCTTTGGATTAGAGAAGAAGAAGATGATGAAGCCATTGTTGAATTTTTTGTTGAGATTTTAGACAATATTGACAAGTAGTTGTTATAGGGAGATTATTATATAGAAAAGGGTTGTTATAGGAACATTAACATATTGCTTGCAGAGACACCCTGTCAAATTTTGTATATATCTCAACTATTTAAATTTTGTTATAGGAACTATTTCAAATTTTGGAAACATGTTTAATAAGTGCATCCATTATTAGTAATATTATATGAGGGTGGTTATACAAAGTAAAGAAGTTGTTTTACTTCCTGTTTATATTTTTATTTATAAAATTTAAATAGTCGTTTCGAATCTTTCAACATGATTTTCATATTAAAAAATTTTATAGACAAAATTTTACATTTTTTGAAAAAAAAATTACTATTTTTTTTTAATTTTTGAAAATCACAGATTTTCATAAAAAAATAGTAAAAAATTCAGAAAGATAGTGATTTTCAAAAATTACAAAAAAAATAGTAAAATAATTTCAAAAGATTTCAATACGAAAATCATGTTGAGAAGCTCCATCGACTATTTAAACTTCATAAATAAAGATATGAGTGAGAAGTAAAACAACATATTTACTTTCCAAAGCACCATAGTCCAACTCATATTATATTCTAGATATGTCTCTTTAATTTCATGAAAATGCGTTTCAGGTGTTCAAGTATTGTCTTTTGTTAATTCTAATATAAATTAAATGTGATATTACATTAAAAAAATTAAAATATTAAGTTATTCCGTTGTAATTTCAGACAATAAGGTTATTGTACAAATTTGATATTTTTCATGGGCACACATGCATAAATCCATTAAAGCAAAATTAAACAGACTTTGACTTGCGTGTGGGGCTTTGCAAAAAATGCTTGACCGGGTCGGTCTTAGAAATACACAAATCAAATCCATAAAACCACTACAAAAGTATAGGTCAATTAGTAAGCAATAAACTAATAATTTTATTTTATTTGACCATTGTCTGAAAATCTAGTATCTAAACATTAATGATCAAGAAAGTTCTGTATGCATCAATCTGGATTATCCAAAATATTATGATGTTGGGTTATTGGGTATCGGGTTATCGGATCTTTTAAGAAGAGTATGAAAATCTGAATTAATAATTGGGGTATATTAGAAGTAGTGCAAGGCGTGAAGTTATAAGAGTTTCTTATTTCATAGCTTAGTTAGTTAGAGAAGAAATGCTGATCTGGTCCAATTTGCCATTAATGTAGATCCAATAATTATTCTGTGATTCCATAATTTAAGCAATAAGAAATAAACTAGGCCAGGAGACGCAACATGTTTAAATTGACCAAAAAATTTGAAAACATTTTGTGACTTTTAAAAATTCTGTTTATTTTGTGATGTACCTGCTACACATTTTTCTTTTTTTGAATAATTCACCTACTACTATCTTCAAAAAATAATTCACCTACTACAATATGCTTAATATATACATTTTAATTGCAAACTGCTCAATTAATCTTCTTGTATTCAAAATTTTCAAAATGGAATTGAAGTTTCCTGTGAAAATTGCATAAAATTGCTAGTTCCAAATTTTATGAGCAATAAAGATAATTTATTTTGAGGAGGGTTCAAATGCCTCCATTTTTCATGCCTCCACCATGCCTCCATTTTTTAAAACTTTAATTACTCAAAATTTAAAACTTAAAAGTCAAAATAAAACCGTTGGATATGATCTACATCATTTTATCTATGTGCTCATAAAAAATTATCACATTTTGATTTTGTTTTTATGTGAATCAATAAGTTGAAAATTCAACGTCTAGAAATTATCCACATTAATATGTTTTTTTACAAGCTCTTGATGACAACCAAAACAAAATTGAAATGTCATAATTTTTTACACGTGCATAGATAAAATGATTTAGATCATATCCAACGATTTTTTTTTTTAATTTTTAAGTTTTAAATTTTGAGTTATTAAAGTTTTTAAAAATGGAGGCATTTGAGCCCTCATTTATTTTTAAGTTTTGAACGTGCATTTATTTGCAAACTTTGGGAGTGAGAAATATGAAGTGTTTCATTAATTCGATTTTGGAACTGAAATGGATTATCAATATCTTGAATTGTGAGAATAATTTTCAAATTTTAAAATGTGGAAATCATGTCCCGAAGTTCCATTAAACTCATAACCACCATTAGGTCGTACTTTCATAATTTACCATAATCTTTTTATTTAGAAAAAAATGGGATATATACCACACCAGCTTGTATTGAGCTTTCAAATGAAAAACAGAAACAAATAATTATATCTTGATGCAAATTAAACTGCTTTGATCGGGCATGAGACTGAATTTGATCTGATGCCCATCAGACCGTCCCCCAGGCCCCACTCCGCATGCACATTAGTTTCTGGTCTCTCTCACACACATATATGCTTTTATGTATGAACTAAAAGAATATAGGTCTTCTTACAATTGCAAATGTTAAGTGTAACAATCGAAATTATGTAATTAACACACAGTGGCGGATTTACCTTTACCAAATGAGGATCAATTGCTTCCATTTATTTTAACAACACTTTAAACTTGTACTATTTATTATAATATTGAAGATAAAATTACTATATGTCTGCTAAATTTAACCCTCATTTATTTTTAAGTTGATCCTCATACTTCTTTTCCAGAAAAAAAAATTAAGTTCTATAAAACTTTATTTGCATTTTTTTATTTAGAAATAAACAAATGGATTTAAACAAAACAAGCACCATTGGTGGTGCGAATTCTGAAAAACAGCTCCATCGTAGCAGTGCTACAGTGAAAGGCGGAAGCATACCATGAATCATGAACATTAAACTTAAACTCTCCATCCTCCACCATAGCGGTGGAGCTGTTTTTCAGAATTAGCACACCAAAAGTGCTTAATTAGTTTAAATTCATTTGTTTATTTCTAAATAAATAAATAAAAATCATTTATGTATATATTAATCTTCATAGATTAAAATTCTACCTCCGTCCTGTCCACAATAAAAAGGTTCACAATAAAGGGAAGAGGTTTGAGATTGAAAAAAGAACAAGAAAAGGAGTCGTGGAGATTGGAGATCCAAGGAATCTTGAGATCTAAGAGGAATTCCTTCCCCACCTTCATCTCAATGCTTTGGGCCTAACATAATATCTATCAAATCTCATTGCTAAAGCAGGCTTTACTAAAATCACTGATGAATATATTGGGCCAAACAAGACCAATAGACCATATTATATTTATAGATGATCTTAGACCATATTCGGGCTTAAACAAGCCCTATTGGGCTTATTTACGGACCTTTTAGAGCGCGACGATAAAACGGCACCCTCGCATCTATGATTTGGACCAAATCTTACGTTGTACATATAAACAAAAAGAAAATAAAACGAGATGAGTTGCAAAGCTCAATAACTAGTTATTTAACGATGTATTTCTCTCTGAGTGATTTAATCATAATAACAACCATACAAATATATTAACTTATACAACTCAATAACTAGTTATTTAACAATGTATTTCTCTATAAGTGATTTAATAATAATAACAACCATACAAATATATTAAATTATACAACTCAATAACTAGTTATTTAACAATGTATTTCTCTATAAGTGATTTAATAATAATAACAACCATACAAATATATTAAATTATACGTACATATTTAACTAACGATAAAAAATTTAAGGATAGTTTTAGTAAAATCAGTTCTCAATCAATTGGAATTCCAAATTCCCAATTCAAATCCCATATTAAAAATAAATTTAGTTTCAAAAACCTCGTTATTCCGTTAAGTATGCTCTCACAATCCAATTTCTAATTCCAATACTCTTATAAAGAGCAGTTCAAAAATATAATTCAAGTTGCTACAATTGTTGAGAATTTCAATCAGACATATTAATCAGTTTATAAATCGGTATTTGATATTATAGACCAGTACATGTCGTTTTATCATGTTAAATAATTAAATTAAACTAATCTTTGTTTGATATATCTTACTTCTTTACAAACAAAAGTACAATTTGACCTTGATTTTCTCATCTCGCTGGAGTTTGTTGGAGTATCAACTACTCATTTGTCTTAATTGGGAACAAAGTCATTACAGGATTCCATGCAAAGTCAAATTCCCAAGAAATTTTAGATCTTGGATTCTCAAAAAATGGACCCCTTGATTTAGTTTTTTTTAGGCCTAACCTAATATCTAAAAATTAGTTGCATCAGTACTCAACCATTAATCAACAAAGCCTAACAACATAAATTAATGTGATGATTAGTGTGTCTTATTTACGGTGCTGGATGGTGTTGCACGTCGTCGAATTTATAAAAACGAATATTGATGAGAATTGCACGAATCTCACCAAAAAAAATTTGCGCTGCACAAAGTTTCATACAAGTTGTAGTTTCTCCGAATTTGTTATTTAGAAATTCCCATGGCGCTGATTTTAAACACATCTGTGTAGCGGGTAGAAAGACTGCATATGGGTAAAAGTAACGATTGCATAGAGGAACACTGCGCATGGAAAAAGGAAAACAGCGACAACCACGCATATGCTGCAGTTTCGTCCGTTTACTGAGATCGGTTGTGAAAACCTCTATGTAGAATTTCGTGTTAGGGCTCTGTAATAGTTGGATTTGAGCTTGACATACGAAATATTGCATAGTCAATTTCATAGTAGGCGAAGAAGTTGAGTTTTTTTTTTTCTGTAAGCCCTCAAATTTACTCTAATTACATATACTTATAATCATTAAAGTATTACGATTTTTCAAGCGTAATCCTGCATAATTTCTGAGTCATTTTTTTTAATAAATTCAGATTTATAAGTTTTTATTATGACCCATTTTATAAAAGAACAAATTTTGTATTTTTATTTTTATTAATTTTATTTTTTAATATGTAAATTTAAATTAAATTAATGTTTTCAACCACAAGATTTTTTTTTCCATAATGTAATGTCAATCACTTTAAAATTTTATTTATCACGCGACATGACATGAGTCACTTTCAATCCAAATTGTCAAAAAAAATTAGGCCACTATAGATCCATAATTTTATCTAATATTGTTTCAAATTTACATCGGCAATCCAATCCGGCCGCTAAATCCGGTATCAAATAAGATGTCTCAACTACCTTCTGTACTAATCGTTTTGGCTGCTTGAAATACTTGAGATAAAAGGATCCTCTGTGACAACTACCATATTAGCGCTGTACAAATTTTTGCTTTTAGCATACATTTGGTTTGAGGTTAAGTTAGCTCAGTCATATTTAATTCATTTTTATAACTAACATCATGCAAGAAATCATTCATATATAATATTTTGTTCTTTGACAAAACTCATTTGATCTTTGACATATATTACTTAATCTCTCTCCCATGTTCAAAACCATATCGATTGTTACATTATGATAAATTTGTCTTTTGTTATGATATTTAATTAGATTTGCACCATTAATAATAGTCATTGAAGAAAATTAGCCACGTTGTTATTGATTCTGTCACAATACGGTACATCATATCACGTTTGCTGGCTACGTGACGTGATTCGTGCGTTGTGGGACGTTCCATTTGCTAATGTGTTTTCCTTCGATAAAAAAATGGCCCATTATGTCATACAAATTGACCTGGTTATGTCATGTCACATTACTAAGTTTTTCATTATTATTTCTTTGTTTGAATTTATTTTTGCAACATTTTTATGTGTTGTCTTCTATTATTTTAGTCATATCGCATCATATTACTTAAAAATTTTTGTCATGTGATATAACATAATAGGACGTGATCAAGTCACGACGTGTTACATCATATCACATATTTCCTTCACTAATCCTACTCAAGCATCAACATGCCATCAAAAGTGGCACCAAACACCTTGCCACATAAAATCAAACTCTGAGATAGCGCCTAACCAATTAGGCAACTAGCCATTTTGTAAGCTTAGCACCTGACACTACAGTGAACTCTCCTTCTCATCATTGCATCATTATATAGCACAAGGTAACCAACCTCATAGGGAACAATATGACAAAAGAATATTAATTAGCAATGGAAGAGTTTAGTTTTCCCTCCATTGCTCCAAAAGAGCCCCAAAATGATCCAATTTTCTTCCCTGACACCTCTCTATGGTTTCTCTCATCTCCACAAACCGCAGCGCATTTTCGGCGAAGCTTCTCTTCAGCTGACGGAGTCAATCTATCTTCTAACAACTTAACCAAGAAGGAGAATTTTGCGCCGGGTTCGCCGGCATTGAGTGATTATGGCACGATCGATCCGAAATTGTGTATCTTAGATGATGGTTCCGATGAAGAGGAGAGGATGGACAGTTTGTGGGAACAATTCCACAATTTGGAGGCATTTATCAGTTCAAATTTTGAGGGTGACAAAAAGATGTCAAGGCGAAGGTCAATCGGGGTTGTACTCGGGTTCGATTCGATGGTGAAAAATGAGAAAATGTCGAGGATTGATACATTGAAAAGAGTGCATGCGGCGCATGGAAGGAAGCCGAATTTGGTTGAAATGTTAGGGATGTTAAAGAAATGGTTTTTGACTCATGGGAGAAGGCAAAATGGTACCAGTTCCAAGAGGAAGCACTAGTACAGAGGGTTCTAAATTTTAATCAATACTGCTTGTAGTGCTAGTAATATACCTAGGATTTGGTGAGATTATGATCCTTTATATTTTTTTTTCTTTTCTGTTTTTTTTTTTTTTTGTGATGAATACATACAGAAGTTTTTTATTCTGTGTGATTATAGAGAATACATAAAATAAGCTTGGGAATAATATGTAATGGTGCATGCAAGCACAGTAAATAAAAACTTATATTGTACATGTAAAATGGTTTATGCCCTTAGCAACGCCTTGAATATAATGAATTGTTTGTTCTGGTACTTTTTGTAACTATGAAAAGCATACCTGTAAGTTGTAACTTGCATCAATTGCAAAGATGCTCTGATAGAAATGAAAAGTAGGATTTTTGCGTACATTTAAGATAAAAGGAACTTTTTGTGCTCGTTACTTCATTATGCTTTTTATGAAGATATATATGCTTCATAATATAAAATTAAAATTAAAATTGGACAAGGGAACATTTTCCTTTAGAGAGGATTCAAATGCCTCCATTTTTTGTACCTCCACTATGTCTCTATTTTTAAAAACTTTAATAACTAAGAATTTAAAAGTTCAAAGTCAAAATAAAACCGTTGGATATGATCTACATCATTTTATCTATGCACATATAAAAAATTATCACATTTTATTTTGTTTCAGCTGCCATCAAGAGCTTGTAAAAAAATGTACTAATGTGGATAATTTTTAAACGTTGATTTTTCAACTTATTGATTCACATAAAAACAAAATTGAAATGTGATAATTTTTTGTGAGCACATAAAAATAACATAGATCATATCCAACGGTTTTATTTAAACTTTTAAATTTTAAATTTTGAGTTATTAAAATTTTTAAAAATAGAGGCATTGTGGAGACAAAAAATGAAGGCATTTGAACCCTCCTCTTTTCTTTATTTGTAACTTTGTCAAGCAATGTTTAACAATAGCTATCCATTTTTCTCTACCTTCTGTCAGTCTTTCTTCTCAATAGGATAAACAAACATAATCATTTCTCCTTAGTTTTTCTTATTATATTCCCAAAATAACCTGCCAATTGCAGTTCAAGTATTAAAAACCAACAACTAGTGACCTACAGATATATATCCTTACTTAGCCAACTAAATTACAATTTCAATCATATAAAATTCTTGCTGAAATTAATTTGAAAATTAGAGTTATTTCAATTACTATTGCAGACCTAGATGTAGTTAAACATAAAAAAAATCCATTTAACCGCTTAAATTGTTTAATGAATTAGAAGTACAAAGTTGAGATTATAGAGTTTAAGATGGACAATAATTAATGGAAATCCATATACTCCATTAAGCAATCTAAAATTCTTAGAAAAATGATTGATATGAACATGCCCCTACAACCAATTAACGCTAATAAATTTATTCCTTGTTGGATTACTTTTTGCTCACTTTGTTGGCAGCACATATGGAAAAAATTAAAATAAAAGAAAGAGCAAATTGAAAAATAGAAAGAAAAAAATGTTACATGATAATTATACAATAAGCACTAACAAAGCATAATTAGTTCACAACCACCCTTATTACATAAAGTTTCACATATAAAACTTAAAATACATATACTTGAATTATTAGGCCTGTAATTCATGTGCATCCATACTTCTCTCCTTAATAATGAGTCAAATTGAATAATACCATGAAAAAGAGGAAAAGTGTACAAAAATCCTATAATTTGCTTGGAGATGCAAGATATTTTGTGTACCGAGCATGAGCTATTATCTTTCCATTCTTCTTTCTCAGCTCGACTGTAGCAACCCCTACTGCTTTGCCAGTACGCAAGACCTTTGCTTCAATGTCTATTTCTTCCTAAATACAAAAAAAAAATAGCATACACAAATTAATCAATGATTGTACCAGTGTGCTCTCCTAGGCAGTGCTAGAACTGGTACAGAATGTTTTAGACTATTTATCTTATTAGATAAATTCATAAGAGATATCATGTATGTTACAGTAAGTTCATGAATGTTATCAGAATTGAAAGCATCAGATCAAAGAAGAAGCAAAGCATATTTCAAATAAATGCAAGGGCAGTTCTTATGTGCATATAAATCGCACATAAAATAATTTCAAAGACCACAGGGTCATGTATGTAAAATCAAAGAAAGAAGGTCAAAAATACATCAGCAAAGGCAGCATCCAAATAGGCAATGCTCATCTCAAGTGGGTCCCCTCTAGTCGTTGCTCCAGCTGTGTAAAACACAGCCGATCCCACCAAGTCGATCAGAGATGCTGTTGCACCTCCATGCATGAATTTACCAGTGTTCTGAACAAAAATAAACACAACTCAAGAGTGAAAACGAAGTTTTCTTTTTTTTACAGTTTGCCAAAAGAATTGAATAGGCGATATCTAAATGTCGGTACAAAGTGATTAAAGCTGGTACCACTGTGCTGGTACAGTAACTCCCTACTGCCCTTATCACCGAAATAAGTAGATTTGATAAATAATCTCCAAGCAAAGCACCCTCAGATGCCCATATTCACCGAATTCGCATCCCCTGAGTTATCTCAAATTTTGAGTTGATCTGTGTGAAATCCGGACCGTTCAAATTCTTTCTGCACGACTCAAAGCACAACAATACTGGTCCCATCTCCCATGCATTCCGAATAGGCACCAGAAAAAAATTGGCCCGGCTTTAGATAAACTGTAAATTTGAGATATCTCAGAGGATACAGACTCATATTCACCTCTATTTTTGTGTCAATTGTGTTTAGATAGAATTTTGTACCAATTAGGGGCTTGATTAGGTTTGAATCAAACTAGCACGCGGAAATCTTCAAATTAGACACGTGTGAGCAATTTATAGGCTGATTGAAATTTGGAGATCAAAGAGGGAAATAATCGTACGAGGAGGCGAGGAGGCACGGAGAGGGAGCAGAGGAGGCGGCGCGGCTCCGCGACCACCACCTTGAGGCCTCGCAATACGAAGGCGTCGTAGAATCTCGACGGGATCGCGTCCAGCGCCGGCGTCGGTAGCGTCTCCGCCGCCGCGTCCTCCAGCATCCTCCGTGCCGTCGCTGTCGCCGTCATTTCGGTCTCTCTGATCGTACACCAACTGGAGAGAGTGTGACCAAGTGATGGTTTTTGTCTGGGCTCCTCTCCAGTTGTGTCGGAATAAAAAATTAATGGTCATCACATCCCCTCAGGTTTCGTTACAGACTGAGTGTAATTGAAACGGACGGTCCAGGATTCGTCTTTCAACTTGGCACGAATCTCAAAGCACAAATAATACTGGCTCCCTGCGCCATTCGAATAGGCACCGGCTGAGAGTAATCTGGGCCGTCCGTTTCAATGGTGTTGAGTAAGGTACCTGGGTCCCAGATACGGATCCCATAATACTATGGTTCTATTGGATTTTGTTATGCTGACTCAGATAATTTCCTTGATTATATGAAAAATGAGCATATATTTTAATTAAAATTTTGTACCAAATTACCGAGTGAGGCTGTAGTTGTCTATTACAAGCAGTTCGCATCATCGACTGTTTAAATTTAAAAAATAAAATATGGATCCATAGCACATATCAATCCATAATGTCCTTTGTATAATTGTACTACTTGTATACACTGTATATCAGTGACAATATTGAGAACTGGTAATGCAATCTTTAGTTCTGATTTTCATTTCCGTGTTTAATAGTCTTTGCACTGTAATGAAACAAAGATCGCCAGCTTAGAGGAAGGGACAAAATAGAAAGTATACCTAATTCATCTATAGACTATCGCCAGCTTAGAGGAAGGGATAAAATAGAAAGTATACCTAATTCATCTATAGACGTACATTTTAATTAAGGTAATTTATTTTCATCGAAAATATCAATAAATTATTCATGAAATATATATATATATAGAGAGAGAGATGGGCTATTGTACTTCGCGAAGTAAAACCCCCGTTTACTTCGGGCCATATTTTGTCATTTTGAAAATCCAAGCAATCGATCCGAACCGTTCAACATGTTCTAAATATTGAAATGTGCTTGGAGACTAAATTTTACATTTTTTGGAATTTTTTTACTATTTATTAAGCCACTTTGAAAATCGCTGATCTACTGTGAACAGTAAAAACAGTAAAATTTTCTGGACCACCGGATCAGCGATTTTCAAAGTGGCTTAATAAATAGTAAAAAAATTCCAAAAAATGTAAAATTTAGTCTCCAAGCACATTTCAATATTTAGAACATGTTGAACGGTTCGGATCGGTTGTTTGGATTTTCAAAATGAAAATATGAGCGTGAAGTAAACGGGGGTTTTACTTCGCGAAGTACAATAACCCATCTCATATATATATATATATATATGAGTCCGGCTACTATAACACTAGTGTCATTTCAAACTAAATAACACCACATCTTAAACCATTGGATCTACTTTAATATTCGTGCAAGACACTAGTGTCATTCCAGCCCTATTTTGTACACGAATATTAAAGTAGATCCAATGGTTTAAGATGTGGTGTTATTTAGTTTGAAATGACACTAGTGTTATAGTAGCCGGACTATATATATATATATATGAGGAGGGTTCAAATGCACCATAATTTTTGTGCTCCAATATGCTCCACATCCTTTATCTCTATTTTCAAAATCTGAAAAATCGATCCGAACCGTTCAACATGATCTTTATAATAAAATATGCTTGGATACCAAATTTTATATTTTTTAGAATTTTATTACTATTTTTTTAGATAAGTACAATATCACTTTATCGGATGGTCCAAAATCTCCTTAAAAAAGTGATTTTATACCTATCTAAAAAAATAGTAAAAAATTATAAACAATATAAAATTTGGTATCCAAGCATATTTTATTATGAAGATCATATTGAGTTGCTCAGATCGACTGTTCGGACTTTGAAAATGGAGATAAAGAATGTGAAGCATATTGGAGCATAAAAATAATGGTGCATTTGAACCCTCCTCTATATATATATATATATGAGGGATCCGATTACAACACTTTTGAGTTACCACAAAGTTACCACAACCATTTTCTTCATTTTCAAAGTCCAAATCGTCAATCCAAACTGTTCAACATGATCTTCACAATAAAATGTGCTTGCAGATCAAATTTTATATTTTTTGGAATTTTTTTACTATTTATTAAGATGAGTACAAAATTCAATGGTCTGAATTTTACTAGTTTTTGTAAAATACTTAATAAATAGTAAAAAAATTCAAAAAAAATGTAAAATTTGATCTGCAAGCACATTTTATTGTGGAGATCATGTTGAACGGTTTGGATCGACGATTTGGACTTTAAAAATGTAGAAAATAGTTGTGGTAACTTTGTGGTAACTCAAAAGTGTTGTAATCGGATCCCTCCTCATATATATATATATATATATATATATATATATATAGAGAGAGAGAGAGAGAGAGAGAGAGAATCTGGCTAATATGCTACACGTATCATAAAGAGCCTCCGTGCTACAGCTCAATATTTGAGTTTTCAAAATCCTAACGGTCGATCCGAACTGTTCAACATGATCTCCATATGAATATGTACTTGCAAACCAAATTTTACATTTTTTAGAATTTTTTTACTATTGTTTTAGATAGGTAGAAAATCACTTGATCTGAAAATTCTATACCATTCATGTAACTCCCCCGTATTTCTTACGGACTAGCCCTTTAATATTTCTAACGTTCAATGTAACTTCTCTAATATCTTGTCTTATAACATCGGCAATCATTTCTGCAGTTAATTATGCATGATCGGTACGAGAAGCATTGGCATGGCACATATGTGATGCTCTAATTGTTTTAATTTCCCACTTTGATGAAAATAATCCTGACCTGGCATACAAACGCTACGTACACCTGCTGTCATTGCAGTCGACTATCAATTGGGTTCTATTGCTACTAGTAGTTTTTACTTAAATATTATTTCTGATGTGATAATCATTTATAGCCAATCGTAGAGCATATTTTGAAAAGTACTCCTTACCAACACCAAGTGGATCATGGATATGGGGTCCTACTGAAGTAGCGTACATATGCTTCCTGGAATCCCAAGGTGTCATTGAAACTTCCCACCGGGTGACTCGTACGGCGATCAGATATGGGAAAACGTTGAGTCTGAACACGTGGTGTTTGTGATTGTCTCTGGGTATCAGGCGGGACATCCCCTTCTAAATCAACTTCGGTATCCCAATCGGCATCATCTTCACATGAGTCAGCGTCATCTTCGTCATCACTTTGCGGCACGTCGTCAGCATCATTACCTGCCCTCGGCGGATCAACCCATGGATTGTCCTGATTATTGTACTATGTCCAACCCATATCTGCCTAAACAGGTGGTGACAACTCGTTTACATCGGGATAAGGACTCAGGTAAAGGTCTCGACTCGGTGTTTGTTGTGTCTGATAGGGTTGGAAGAGACTGGGACCCGCTTGTGAAACACTGTATTAGGTATGTCCAAGTTCTGGTTGTGTCTCTGGTACCACACTATTAAATGAATAATTGCGATTGCATTGAACCGACAATTGGAACTAACTCAATGTATAAATCAACATAACAATACTGGATTCTGGCAAGCATACTTTGGTCATAAATACCTCTACAAGTCTAATCGCACACGATTTCTATTATCTCATAATAACGTCAAGTTGTTGTACTAACATTAACCCGTGCAAGTGTTTTTAGATTGTACCCACTCTCAGAATATCCAAGTTGGCGATAAATTTCACCTTTCACATCATACCAACCTTGTTCACTAGTTGCCATCAATGAGAATCAAGGACGAATACCATACTCAGCTCCTTTACGACCTTGTCGTATTTCACCACCGAAATAAACCCTCAACATAAGCATGATTAATTATTTGATGAATTAGCATGCACAATAATGAATAAATTAGGTATAATTTATTATTACACTAATGAACAATAAATATTAATTAATTACCCTACACAATAGTTACTAAAAATTAAAACTAGTAAATTTTTAAAATATTTTTGAAATAAATAAATTAATTAATATTAACATTACTATTTTTTTTAATCCATTAACACCATACATAATTAAAATTCATCCAACATAAATCCTAAATCCAAATACGTGACATAATTGGAATTGTAATTTTTTTTAAACGATAATTATTACAAATCAAAAAGGATTTACCTTTCAGAGAGAATTTTTTTTTCAAGAGAATGTGTAAGACAGAAGAGGTGCGGGAAGGTTTTGTACATAGAGCAGTGGCTGAGCGCACTTTTTATAACCGTCTGGACGTTATGAACCGTAACATCCAGAATATCACATTTTTTCATTTTTGTTTTCACTGTGTCTTGCCGACAGGACGTTGTACAAACCAACGTCTAAAAAAAGTTTTTTTTTCCTTTTGCCTGGCCGTGATAGACCATAACAGTCTGGTTTTGTTTTTTGTTTTTTTTGGCTCTTCACCTGGCTATGATCGACCATAACGGCCCATTTTTTAATTTTTTTTTTTTCAATTCCCTCTGGCCGTGATAGACCATAACGGCCTACTTAATCCGTGAATCTACCAAATCGATATTCTACTAATCAGGCGGTGATGGTCCATAATGTCCAGGATGAACTATGAAGTTTTTGCTGTATCTCGAATTTCCACAAAAGTCTTCTTCAATGTCAATATTTTTCTTTATTTTCTATTAATAAAAATTTCAGTCTGCCACCGCCCTCCAAAAAATACCTAACATTCTGTCCTTTATTAAACCACTTACAATCATGTGAAACCATAGTAGGATTATTATTAATATTCACACAAATAATTCTCCCCCCCCCCCCCCCCCCCCCCCCACACACACACACACACACAATGAATAGAGCTTTAATCCACTGAATATAAATATTTACAATTATTCCAATCGTACGATTTTTCAAAATCTAATATTAACCAAAATGACTTTTCATGATTTACTTTTTGTTTAATGCAAAACTTGTTTGAGCACAAAGTATTGTTTTTAGACTTGTATCCTATAAAAAAAACCGCTTTAGGTTGGCAAAAAAAAATTCTATCTATCAGTGAAGCAAGCCTTCTTATAGAAAAAATTTAATATCTTAGTGACGGTTTAGTAAACTTACTGGTCTATACCACTTTACTGTATTAATTAGCAACATCATACAAATTATGCCCTTGTTTAACGCTGGGACACGTAGAATTTGTATGACCTTATTCATACAAATTATGACCTTGTTTTATCATACTCAAATTTTGGATTTGGATCCGGACTGTCAGATTTGTTCTAGCATGAATATCAAAGGGACTCTGTGCATTCCACTTTGGACAGAATTGGCTCGGATTCTAATCGGACGGACAAGTTTCGGAGCTTTATCAGCTCTGGAGAACAAAACAACTACTTTCTGAGAACGGAGTAGGTCCGATGCCAATCGGACCTACTTTTAGGTTCAACACCACACTGACCGTCCGATCTAGTACAAGATTTGTGCGCACGAAAATTGAAACATACATGCACGGGGTTTAAAGCATTTTGCACGAATCTAAAAAAAAATCGATGGTGATTAAACCCATCGAACCGAGGTAGGTCCGATGCCCATCAAACCTACTCTCAAGTCACTACTTTCTTCTTAAGAAAAACTTTGTTCTAATTGCAATCTATCATATATTTTAATTTATCATATCCAGTATAGGTTTTCATGATTTGCCCAAACACCAGGTTTTAATCTAGCTTATCTGAACCTAGCTAGTCAAATAACTCTTTAAAAAGGATAAATATGCTAAGTACCATATCCTAAATTGTTACTATACTTAATTTAAATATTTGATAATTTCTTATTGGACGATTGTAGGAACATTTTTGCGTGGTAAGATCAAATACTGATTAGTACTCATTTTCTATACTCGATTAAAAAGAAGTATGGTAAAATAAAAAAGCAATTGATGATTGTAACATGTCAAAATATTTATGTCGGTCAGCAAAAGATTGTAGAATTTTATTTATTATTATTACTTAATATTTTGTTTACAAAACGTGGTACCTAGTATCTTGCTCAAAACTGTGGTCTGGTAAAACTACATAGTGTTTGGTAAATAACACTTAAAGGCCATGCTGAGATGATTTTGGTGGAGTAAAAATGAAAGCCAGTATAATGATTTTGATTTTAGACAGTAACTAAACCAAACAGGCTTAAGGGCGTTGCAGTACTTAAAATAATAATTAGGCACTCTGGTCCAAACAATGACTGCTAAATGTTTCCTTCAATCAACACCCTGGCAAAATAACAGAAGCTCAAACCGTTCTAAGCCATGGCATGAGATGATGCGCCTAAGGCAGGTACTGGCACCGCATGTTAGGGTATTAACAGGGAATAATACTCTCCATTCAGCTTTCTTGCATATACACCTCAGGAATGTCTCACGGAGAAGATCCAGTGTAGTCTCCATTGGCAAAACTGGGTATTTTTCTCGCTATAAAGGGCATACCAATTGGTAGCTGAAAGCCATACTGATAAAATGCTGCACTGCACAACTCCTAAGGTTTTTGGGGACTGTCTCAGTGCTCAACTCATTAGTCCAAGGGCTACTGTTTTCATATCAAAAGATCTTCATGATGCAGTGCTGAATTTGACTGCAGACCCTAAACCTGTTAACCCAGCTATGCAGATTCCAGTACAGGAATCGGCTTGTGTATTATATCTAGGTTCAAATGAATGTAACTCTAGTGTTTATCATGTAAAGTATCGAGCGTGCAGCACTTGTGCCACCTTGTGTACCAACTCAGTGTCAAGGTTGTGACAGTGGAACTAGAGCAGCGGTGAATTGTTCATGGGTTGTGGGCTGGTTATTGAGAGATCTATAACTCAATTTACAGCTGCTTCCAGTAGAAGACTAAAGTTAGTGCTTAACTAGTGATTGTCAAAATCAGAAAACAAAGTGCAAACCATTACATAAATCTGACAAATTAAAGAAGTTCCTATTATATAATCAGAAAATCATGCATAATTCATTGGTTCACTTAGTAGATGGTGAAATCCAATTTCCACATAAAACATGAGCAATAATAAAATTCTGATCCAGTGCAAACATGAAAATTCTCCTACAATAATAAAATAAAATACCAATGAGCAGCGGATCTTCATTGTAGATGCAAGTGGAGGTTTGCAATTCTGTATATAATAGTAATTTGTATCATGTTTAAGAGTGCAACACGTCATTTCATACAAATAGTAATTGTCTGACTAGTACAACACATGAAGGTATCCAAGTTGTAATAGACATACCGGCGACCCATATATTGTTCCTCAATATGCAAAATTTGAGCATGAAGAATAATGATTCAAACAAAAGAAAAAATACCAAGTTGCCATCAGCACTGCAAGTGATTTATACCAACCTCAACCTCCAGGTTAAATGCTTCTTTCCTGACTGTGCTCCCTAAGCTATGGTTGGGATTTCCAAAGCCATGCGATGCAGGAATTACTCCGTCTTCTCAATTTCTCCTTGTTTGCACAGTGCATCTGAGAGCACGGTAAGTTACAACATCCGGTTCAAGGCCTTTGGAAATCATGCACTGCAGCATCTTCTCGGCCTTGTCTTGTAGCCCTTTCTTACACAGCCCATCAATGAGAATGGTATAGGTAACGATATCAGGTTGAACCCCTTTAGAAACCATGAAATCAAGGAGTTCCTCTGCCTTCTCAATTTCTCCTTTCTTGCATAGCATATCCATGAGAGCATTGTAAGTTACAACATTCGGTTGAAGGTCTTTCGAAATCATACACTGCAGCATATGCTCTGCCTTGCCTAGTAGCCCTTTCTTGCACATCCCATCTATGAGAGTGTTATAGGTCACGATATTAGGTTGAAGCCCTTCAGAAACCATGTAATCCAGGAGTTCCTCTCCCTTGTCAATTTCTCCTTGCTTGCACAGTGCATTTATGACAGCACTGTAAGTCACAACATTCGGTTCAAGGCCTTTGGAAATAATGCACTGCAGCATCTGGTTTGCCTTGTCCAGTAGCCCTTTCTTGCACAGACCATCTATGAGAGTGTTATAGGTCACGATATTAGGTTGAAGCCCTTCGGAAACCATGTAATCCAGGAGTTCCTCTCCCTTGTCAATTTCTCCTTGCTTGCACAGTGCATTTATGACAGCACTGTAAGTCACAACATTCGGTTCAAGGCCTTTGGAAATCATGCACTGCAGCATCTGGTTTGCCTTGTCCAGTAGCCCTTTCTTACACAGCCCATCAATGAGAGCATTGTAAGTTACAACATCCGGTTGAAGGTCTTTGGAAATCATGCACTGCAGCATATGCTCTGCCTTGCCTAGTAGCCCTTTCTTGCACATCCCATCTATGAGAGTGTTATAGGTCACGATATTAGGTTGAAGCCCTTCAGAAACCATGTAATCCAGAAGTTCCTCTCCCTTGTCAATTTCTCCTTGCTTGCACAGTGCATTTATGACAGCACTGTAAGTTACAACATCCGGTTCAAGGCCTTTGGAAATCACGCACTGCAGCATCTGTGTTGCCTTGTCTAGCAGCACTTTCTTACACAGCCCATCAATGAGAGTGTTATAGGTCACAACATCAGGTCGAAGCCCTTCAGAAACCATGTAATCCAGGAGTTCCTCTGCCTTGTCAATTTGTCCAATCTTACACAGCCCATTTATAAGAGTGCTATAGGAGAAGAGATCAGGTGAGCAACCCAGCTTAGGCATTTTATCGAGCACAATGGCTGCAGCTTCAGGGATCCTACTATTCTTACAAAGACCCTTCAGTAATGGATTGAAGACACCAGGATCAGCACCCGGTCCGACCTTAAGAAACCGTCCGAGTAAAACAAAAGCTAATCCGACCCGATCCACTCGGGTACAGCAGTTGATCAAGATGCTATACGTGTAGATATCGGGCGAGATCTGTTTATTTTGGGTCAATTGATTAAAGAGGGACAACACAGTGGGGTAATGATTGGTTAAGTTGTTCATGCGAACCAGCATTGTGAAGAGATGGTTGAAGGGATAGATGGACGGGGCCGGGTCTCTAGTGGCCAGCAGCCTGTCAAACAGGCGACGTGCTTCAGGGACAGTAAGGGTGCCCGATCTACAGCGCTCTCTTACAAACGATTCTAATTGGCGGGTCCCCATTGCCCAGGATTACTCACTCAGTAGTATGGCAAATGCTTTTGGACTCTACATTGATCTAATTCCCCAAAGCCTAGGGCTCAGGTGCAAATGAGAGCTAATTTGTGGTGATTTTGATTAACTTGTAATCAAGATATGAAAGGAAAAACGAATACCGAGCTAATTTCTGAAGCACCGATCAGCACCTATCAACGAATACATAGCAAAGATTAGATATTTTGAAAATATTTTGATAAGCTGAAATTAAAAATTGGAAATCGAACTCTTAGTTGAACTAAAATGGGGTCGAGAACAATCACAGCCAGAGAGAGAGAGAGAGAGAGAGAGAACTTGGTAGCTGCTACCAAGTATTTTCAAAAGAGAGAGAGAGAGAGAGAGAGAGAGAGAGAGAGAATGTGGGACCATACCTGACGGAGAGGAGTGTTCGGAAGGAGCTCGGTTTCGATCAAGATCCGTAAGTTCTCTTTTGCTTGTGTGCAACCTTCAATTGTTCAAAGTGAGGGAAACAAGAAGACTGAGGTTAGTCGCCCTTGGATCTAGGGTTTTTAAGTGTTTTTATCTTAATGATGAGCGAGCATGAGCGAGTTGGGGTATGCTTATGCTCGGCTCATTAGCTTAATGAGCGAGTTGTTAATGAGCGAGTTAGAGCGAGTTGTTAATGAGCGAGTTGTTAATGAGCATGTTGTTAATGAGCGAGTTACCGAGCGAGTTGCCGAGTTGTTTAAAATACATCGTTCAAACACAAATTTTCATTTATAGAATTTAACAAATTGTTCATAAGCAAGTTTAACAAAAATTGTCCATAAGCAAATTAAACAATACATAATTTAACATAAAATTGTCCATAAGCAAATTAACAAAATTAAACAAACTATCTTCTTGTCGTTCTCACGGCTTATCACGTACCTATAAATTTGCATTATCAAAACAATAATAAAAATGTAGAATTTAGAAATATACAAACAGTAACAAAATGAATGGATATACTAACATAATTTAGAAATATACTAACCCAGTACCATACTGTATATGCCTAATATGAATGAATAAGAATAGCTCAGGAACCAAATAGTTTCAAAAATTTTAGCTACAGAACCAAGTAGGATTAGATGTAGTAGAATTTGTGTAACTAATTTCTTAATGAGCTAATGAGCAAGTTATGAGCGAGTTGGAGTATGCTCATGCTCGGCTTATTAAGTTAATGAGCGAGTTGTTAATGAGCGAGTTATAGCGAGTTGCTAATGAGCGAGTTGTTAATGAATATTTAGCGAGCGAGTTATGAGCGAGTTACGAGTTGTGAGCAATTTACTCACCCTTACTGTAAGCTGCAAGGTAAGGAGAGACCTTTTGAGCTCAATTCAAGCACAAAGGAAAAAGGGTTGACTAGAGGAATTCATATCACCCGAGTTAACTCAAATTTTGAGTTTATATCTGAACCGTTCGATCTGCATTAGGAGTTCGTGCTCAGGTTGAATTCGGCCTGATTCTGATCGTATGGTCCGGATCTGTACTCAAAATTTGAGTTACTTATGAGGATTCTGTCTCCTAAAGGAGAGTGTGTAGGGGGTGAAAAGGTATGGATAATATATGATCCGTATTTGAAAAATTATCCGTATCCGAAGAGTAGATATATATAATATATTTTAATATATATTATGAAAAAATATTGTTATTCACCATTAAAATTAGATAAATATTATGAACTTTGATATTTTTTAATATTATTTTAATAAATATCCGATCTAATCCTTATTCGTATCCGTATCCAGCTGATATCCGATCTGTATCCGTAAAATTAAAAAGAGATGGACATGATTTTACCACTATCCGCTCTGTATTCGCTCCATTTTTACCCTTGGGAGTGTGTCTTGATATCTTCTTATCATTCAATATATAAATACTCAGTGATTTAATTGCTTCGGACATATAATTATAATAAAAGAAAATAATTGATATTGTGATTTTTAGATTAATCTAATTGTTTTTCGAAGAAAATATTGTTATTATACATACTTAGTTATTTGTTTAATACTTCTATATTTAGTGTTTGATAACAATATGAAAGTATAATGATAACTATTCATATGACTTCCGTACTATTATCAGACTTGTCTTGATAGTTACAACTAGTTGTTTATAAACTAAAAAAAAAATGGACTTTTTTTTAAAAACAGTAATTAAAATAATTAAAGTTAAAGAATCAACATGATTACCGAAGTTTTTACAAAAACAGCAAAAACCGAATAGGCTATTCGGTTAAGGATTTTTTTTTTGCTTAACCGAATAGCCTATTCGGTTTACCATCTTTTCACCGAAAAAACCCCCAAAGTATGTAGCCTTCCGTTTAGATGGCAATGCGGTTTAGGAGTTTTTTAGCCTAAACCGAATTGCCATTTCGGTTTAAGTTTTTTTTTTTTTTTTTTGACACCAAGAAGAGCAAAATAAAGAATTCTAACACTGAAAATTTGAATTTTTTATTTAAATTATTTGTTAGATTACTTCTTTTGATTTATAATTAGCAAAGAAATAAAAAAAACACTAAATATTTGAAATTATGTTGAATTACACTATATTACAATAAATTATGTTGAATTACACTAAATTATGCTAAATTACGCTAAATTACAATAACTCCGCTAATTATGCTGAAATACCGAAAATTACACTAAAATAGACCGATTTTGTGCCATCTTTCATGAATCATAAAAAATAGTAAAAAAATTCCGAAAATAGTAAAAACTGGTATTCTACAAGTTCATTATATAACTAATTTACTGAGCTACTTGGATTGAATAATAGAAACGAAAATCTTAATCGGAAACTTCAACTCAAGTTTTGAGACTCTTCCCTTTGTTTTTTGGCGATTCTGAATTTCGAAATCCAACATCACAACATGTAATTTATGACCGTTTGAAGTGGTCATTTCGAAATCGGAAAGTGGTCATT